>CM069132.1:101675178-101717484 GCA_035221665.1 Okamejei kenojei | reverse complement strand
AGAGAGATAGTATTAGGAGATAAATCACTTCAAATAGTAAAAATGTTACGTTAGGTGCCGTTCGTCTTTTTCAAGAAGATGTGATTATGCACAAACAAATACACTACACACAAATAAATACATTCACATACAAGATCAGACTTTTAATAGTTACTAGACCAAGTGGGGCCCATCGGGGCCCGTCCCCTTAACGCGCGGTTGCGGGGGGTGGCAGAGATTTTTACCATTTCGGGATTTTACTTATGAATTCAGAAATCCACTCCTTGGTCAGTTATTTCCCCAGATTTTGAATAAGATTGATCACACAAAACTCAATTAAAAAAATCTAAACGGCACTCACCGGCTGCTGACGTCACAATGCCTACATGCCGACCAATCCAGGCCCACTTGCCTCCAGCCCCGCGCCCAGCAGAAGTACGTGTGCGCCATGGCTCCCGCAGCTGGACTCCCACGCCCGCCTACACACTCCAAACCCCCCCCCCCTCAAAATGCTTTGCAGATCGGGAGGTCACCGGAGGTCACAGCCGGTCGCCGGCTTCAACATGGCGGCGGCAGTTATTGTCCTCTGGGAAACCTGCAATTCCTCCGTTGATCGCTGGAACACCCACAAGATAACGGGAATTCGTACACGCGAGAGCTGCCGAGGCTCTCCACGTTCGCCCGAGTCGGCCCCGTCCAGAGCCAAGCCCTTCAACACCCAAGCTCAGGTCCCTCTCCATCCCCTCCCCTTCCCTCTACCCCCTCCCTCCCTCAACCCTCTGCAAACCCTCGTGCTGCCAGTCCTGCTCTCACAAGACCTTTGATTAAAAACCTGAGTGATCCCCCTCCCCCTTTCTCCTCTCCTCTCTCTCCCCCCCTTCTCTCTCTCTCACCCCCACCCTCTCTCCTAACTCTCTCTCCCGCCCACCTCTCACCCTCCCCCATCTCACCCTCCTCGCCGTCCCCCCACCCAGTCGCTCCCCTCTCTGTCCCCCCCTGCCCCCCCTCATCTCCGTCCCTCTCCCCCCCACTCCCCTCTCCTAAACCCTCTCCCCCCCTAACTCTCATCTGCCCTCACTCTCTACCCCCACCCCCTCCTCTAGACGGCGCCTGCGAGTTGGGGGCTATGCGTCAGTAGTATAGGGCGATTTAATGGGGTAAAAGGGAGCCAAATTAATAAAATTAAAAATATTAACAAGGGGGGTAGTTGTGCGTGTGTGGCGTGGTGGTGGTTAATGTGTGTGTTTGCCGCATGCCGCCCCCCCCCCCCCATCCCAACCGCACGTTGGGGGACCCCAACCTCTGCACTTGGTCTCGTAACTATTAAAGCCTGTGTGTGTGTGTGGGTGTGTGGGTGTGTGGGTGTGTGGTGTGTGTGTGTGTGTTGTGTGTGTGTGTGTGGTGTGTGTGTGTGTGTGTGTGTGGTGTGTGTGTTGTTGTGTGTGTGTGAGTTGTGTGTGTGGTGGTGTGTGTGTGTGACGTATCCCTCGAAAAACCCTAAAAAAAACGCGGATATACAATTTCGGTAGGGATATAACATCAGAAATCCACTCCTAGAATTTTAATCAATTATTTCCCCAGATTTGAATTTAATTGTTCACAAACATCAAAAAAAAAATCAAACTGCTGCATGAGCCAGCCACCCTCACAGAGTCCAATCACAATGAATTCATTTACATATATGACATTCACAAATGGGACAGGTGAGGGTTGATATTGGAACCTTCTTGTATTCCCTAAAATCAAACTTCTGCATGCCTGGGACTCACAGCCAACTCAAAGATGGTGCTAATCACAATAGGACAGGGATGGAGAGATCTCTCCTCCTCCTCCCTTTCACAATTGCACCTTTCGCACCACTGGAGCCCATCTGGCCTGCACACCCCCCAGCTGCCTGTGGCCCCCCCCGCCCCCCCAGCCCTGCCTCTGACCTCACGCCTTTGCACTGGCCCAAACTTTGGCCCCAGCCCAGCCTGGCCCCGCCCAGCACCCACACCCCCCCCCCCCAGCCTCTGGATGGCCCCCCCAGACCCCACCCAGTCTCGCTGGGTCCGCCCCCTCCATCTGCCAGGTTGTAGATTCCATTGGTTTTCATTGAATTGAATTTAATGATTTGTCACTTAACATCACTAATTCTTAACATTAACTTTTAATTTCAATTAGTTTTTTAATGTACATGGTTCTAACACCATCATCAAGTATGCAGATGATACAACGGTGATTGGTCTCATCACCGACAACGATGAGTCTGCCTATAGGGAGGAGGTTCAGCTCCTAGCAGCATGTTGCGCTGACAACAACCTGGCCCTTAACTAAGGGCCAAGAAGACCAAGGAGCTCATTGTGGACTACAGAAGGTCTAGGGACTGCACGCACACCCCCACCCATATTAACGGGACGGAGGTGGAACGTGCTTCCAGCTTCAGGTTTCTGGGGGTCAACATCTCTGATGACCTCATCTTAGACCCACAATAACTTCAACACTGGTCAAGAAAGAAGGCTCACCAGCGTCTCTCCCCCCCCCCCCCTTCCTGAGGAGACTATAAGAAAGTCCATCTGTCTCCATCAGATTCTTGGTGAACTTCTACCCGCAGGCACCAATGAGAACAATTGCTACCAACAGTATCACTGAATCAGGATGTGGGGGTGGAAGGGAGTGGGGAAATTGAATGGTACTGCCCCTCCCCCTCTCCACTCCCCACCCCCTTTTTTTTTTTCCACAACTACTTCCCCCTCCTCCCCCCAACCCCTCTGTCTCCCTCGCCTCCCCCGCCCCCCCTCCTCCCAACTCATGCCCACCCTCTCTCACCCCCTCTCGCCACCCCTCAACCTATTCCTCCATCCATTCCCCTCCCTTCCCACACTCCCCCCTACCCCTCCCTCCCCACTCACTCCACGTTCGCTCCCCTTCCCCCACCCCTCTCTTCCCCTCTGCTCCCTCCTCCTCTCCCCCCTCCTCCCTACCACTCTTCCCCCTCCCTCAACACTTCTTCCCCTCTCTCCCCTCCCCCTCTCTCCCCTCCCTTCCAACTCTTACCCTAACCGTCCCCACTACCCTCAACCCTCCCCACATCTTCCACCCTCTCCCCCGCCCTTCCCCCTCCCTCAACCTCCCCCTCCCTCACACTTCCTCTCATACCTTATTCACCTCCATCCCACACTCTTCCCCCATTCCCACCTCCATCCCCTCTCCACCACACCCTCACTCCACCCTCCCCCACCCCTCTCTTACCCCTCTCCCCAACTCCCTCTCTCACCCCTCTCCTCACAATCGCTCATCCCCTCTCTCTCGCCCCTCCCCACGCCTCACGCCTCTCCCCCCCACACCCCTGCCCCCCCTGCCCCTCTTCCATCACGCCACCCTACCCCCCCCTCCCCCCTTCCCGACAACAAGTCCTGAACCCCTGTAACTCAGCACCTTGTCTCTAGTCTCTTGATATAAACCAGCGTCTGTAGTTCGTTGATTATTAGACAGTGACTGTGGGGGGGGGAAAAAAAAAAAACAATTTCTACGGAGAAAATTGTTGACGTTGAACTTAGTAATCAACTTCTGCTTCCTCCTCGGGCTGTTTCCAGAATATTTCAGCAACAAAAAACAGATCAAAATTTCCACATTACTCACGATTTACATCTCAGCGACTGAAAAGTGAGGGAGCCGTCCATTTTGCCAACCTTACAAATAACTTTAATTGACAATTATAACCAGAGGATGCTGGTTGCTGGGGTGGTAGGTTGGGGTTGGAGGTTGGGGCTATCAGCGGGGCGGGCAGCGGGGCGGGGGGGCTGGGAGGGAGGCTGGGACTCGGCGGGGCCGGGACTCGCTGGGCTTCGGCCGGTGAGGGCAGGGGCTGCGGGGCTCGGCCGGCTGGGGGCTGGGGCCGGCTGGAGTGGGGCTGGGGTTGGGGCTGGGCGCCGGGGCTGGCTGGGGCAGGGTCAGTTGGGGCGGTGGGGGCTGGGCCGGGCGCTGGGCATGGGGCCGGGCCGGGGCCGGGGCGGGGCCGGTGCTGGGCTCAGTGGGGCGGGCCGGCGCTGGGGCTGGGGCCGGGCCGGGGCCGGCGCCTGGGGCCGGGGTGCCGGGGGGCCGCATCGCAGAAAGAACACATCTGTTGAACTTCAACTTTTCATTTTCTCGTTCCACAAAAAGACCTGCCTTGCCTCAGTAATTCCTGCTGCTGTGTTTTAATTTTAGATACCAGCATTTGAGCTTTTTTTATATTCACAATATTTTAATATTTCGTTATTATTATTGAAACCACCAATGGTTTTCTAATCACATTTTATAGTTATTAAACTCTAATGTTATAGAATTATGATTGAAATTTTCATTTTAAGATAGTCCCCCTTTTATATAAAAGGATTGTTCCAGACATAAATTGTCACTGCAGTGACAGACCTGTGTGCACAATCAAAAACAAACCTCAGATACTGACATAAAATTAAAATGCTTGAGATAATCAGTAAGTCAGGCAGAATTCATGGAAAGAGAAGGAAAAATAAAAATTTCAGAGGAATTGATTTTTAATTTAAACTCCTTGCCTGTTTTTATTTTGTAACCACCCCCCCCCCCCTCCCTTCCAGATGCGTACAATTGTTCTGTTTTTCCGTATGGGTATAAAACTACATTAAACATTACAGCATTGGCTTAAATTCTGTAATTGCAAACAATTCGTTATCCTTGGTAAGAGTCGCACAATAGTGTGTTTGTTTCGATAGGAATCGGAAAACGGCGACTGGACTAAAACCTGCTGCAATGTCACCGGAACAAGGTCTGTTCGACGCCTGGTGGCTGAACGACGTGTGGCCGACGGACTCGGGCCGGCAGAGACAGCTTTATGTAAGAAGACGGACACACTTACACAGTTCTGGAATTACTTAGCGAGACAGGCAGTATCACTGGAGAAAAAAGGTATGTATTATGTAACTCGGCTTTTGGGAATTGCTCGTTGAGTTTATTATTAACTGTATTTGTGCTCATAGATGTGTATTTATTAATTCCTGCTGAATGTATTTTTTAGGTTTACATTTTAATTCCTAACTACATTTCAGCGTTTCTGGTATTTAAAAAGTTAAAATACCATTTGCCAACAAGTCGCGTTCATCAACATATTCAATTGTAACATAAATAATGCTACTTGGGGCAAGTTAGTTACTTGGGGCTACTTAGCATGGTGAAGATTGAAGATTTAAATTATTCCCCATTGCTGAGACTGCCAGCATTTATTGCTCGTATCTATTTGTCAAGGGGAAGCTGTTGGGAGCTGTCTTTTTTTAATTGTTATAATTCTTCAGATGAAAGTACCCCGGCTAAGCTGCCGGACAGTGAGTTCTAGTTTATCCAGCGATGATGTAAGAGGGCGTGGCAATTGTAGAAAGTCCCTGGGTTACAAGGGTTCCATTTTTGAGAACGATCGGGAAAACGATAAATCAGAAATGAACAATTTCGATTAACATGAACGTGTCAGTGTTTTCCTCAGTGTAGTTAAATTGGCACCAGGTCGAATTATCCTGCACCCAATGGCCGCAAAGTGTAATTTGATAGAAAGAATTTTACAAAAGGCGATTTAAAATAGTTTGCCTTCTCATTATCTAAAGCGAATCTCTTGTGACCTTTCACTGCGAGCCGGCACCTGTATTCCATGCAGAAAATGATTGGATTGTGGGGTGTAAACGGGTTTTCTTTGAAGACTCGTTGTCTTTTGAATTAACTAGCTACCTCCTACCCATAACTCATGAAAATGATTGCATTCAGTCATACCATATGTAAACTTTGGCCCAACTGTTCCATACTGACCAAGATACCCCATTGGGCTAGTCAGATTTGATTAATCCATATTCCTCCAATGCACCTGACCAAATGTCTTTTGAATGTTATTGTACCTGGCTTCATTTCCTTTCTGGAATTCTGCTGTTGTTTATGTTCAGAGGACCGTTGTAAAGAAATACATACATATTTATTAGCCCCTTGGTCATATTGCACTTTGTAGATTGTATTCCCTTATGCCACAGTGCAATGGTATTTTGGATGGTGAACTGGAGTACTCTATTGTCCTAGATGGTGTTCAGTTGGAACCACAGTTGTCCAGGCAAGAGGTCATTCCATCATGCTCCTGACTTATAGTTTGTAGTTGGTAGAAATGTTTTGGGTTGTCTGAAGTTTGCTCAGTTACTGCGTGATACCCAGTCTGATAGCCATAGCATTTCTGTAGCTGGATTGCATCAGTTTATTTTCAAAGATGTTGATAATGGAAGGTTTGGCTATGGTAATGCTACTGAATGTAAAGGATCAATGGTTAAGACTGTCTCTTGTTAAAGGTCAATTTCTGACAATTCTGTGGCACAAATGTTTCTTGCCACTTAGCCCTGACTGAATATTTTCATGGTCGTATCCCATGCAGTCATTTGTTGAGCAGCTTCAATTTATGGCAGAAGGAAGGTTACTGATGATGCAGTTACACTTTGTTGGGCCTAGGAAACAGCCCTAACAAGCCTGTACAATGAAGACCTGGGCTTGGAATGACTGACCTTTCGACATCATTCTTGGTGTGAAGTATGAATCTAAGCACTTGAATGTTTCTCCTCAAAACCCATTGACTTAGTAACATAGAAAATAGGTACAGGAATAGGCCATTCGGCTCTTTGAGCCAGCACCGCCATATGATCATGGCTGATCCAAAATCAGTACCCCCTTCCTGTTTTTCCCCATATCCCTTGATTTTGTTAGCCCTAAGACCTATTTCTAACACTGTTGAAAACATCCAGTGAATTGGCCTCCACTGCCTTTTGTGGCACAGAATTCCACAGATTCACAACTCTCTGGGTGAAAAGTGTTTTCCTCATCTCGAGCCATACTTCAGGGTTCCTTGATGTCGCTTGCTGATAACTGAAGGTAGACTGTTTGGAAATTTGTTGGATTGGATTTGTCTTGTTGTTTCTGAACAGAACTACCAACTCTCAAGTCTGTGATAGTCCAATCTTAACTGAAGGAGATATGCTTCCTTAAGAATCTATTATTTAATCACTTTAAGGTCTGGTGACATGGCGGCACTGAATCGATGACGTAGGTATTGGCCTGGCCCAATACGATGCCGTTGGCTCCTTCCACCACCTCTTACAGCACCAACACCATGACCATGAGGTCTTCTGAAGACCAGACACCGGGCATTCATGTCTGATGATACAGTGGTCTATAAGAAGTCCAGTAATGACTTTGGTAAGCCATCAAAAAGGCCAAAAGGGACTTCTGCTCCAAGCTGGAGGATGAGACAAATGCTCAGCAGCTGTGGCGGGGCCTGAATGCAATCACCTCCTACAAGGCGAAATCAGGAGGCAGCTCGAATGTCTGACGATACATCACTCCCTGATGAGCTCGATGCGTTTTAATCACGCTTTGATAGGGAGAACACCGACGTGCCTTCCCGAGCCCCCATTCGCTGTGATGGTATTTCAGTCTCAGTCACAGAGGCCGACGTCAGGAAATCCTTCAGAGGGGTGAACCCTCGAAAAGCGCCTGGACCTGATGGTATACCTGGTCGTGTTCTAAAAACCTGTGCGGACCAACTTGCTGGAGTTCTTATGGACATTTTCAACCTCTCACTCTGAGGTCTGAGTTTCCCACCTGCTTCAAAAGGGCATCAATCATACCAGTGCCAAAGAAGAGCAAGGTGACATGCCTCAATGACTATCGACCTGTGGCACTAACGCCTGTGGTGATGAAGTGCTTTGAGAGGTTGATCATGGCGCAAATCAACTCCTACCTCGACAAAAACCTGGACCCACTGCAGTTTGCATACCGCCACAACAGATCAACGGTGGACGTGATCTCGCTGGTTCTCCACTCCGCTCTGGACCACTTGGACAACAAAAACTCATATGTCAGGCTGTTATTCATCGATTACAGCTCAACATTTAATACTATCATCCCCTCCAAGCTGGTTACCAAACTCGCAGAACTGAGTCTCTGCACATCCCTCTACAATTGGATCATCGACTTCCTTATTCCCAGACCACAGTCTGTTTGTATTGGTGGAAATGCGTCAGACTCGATAACAATCAGCACGGGAGCACCTCAAGGCTGTGTGCTCAGCCCCCTGCTGTACTCTCTCTATACTCATGACTGCGTAGCCGGTCACAGTGCGAACTCCATCATTCAGTTCGCTGACGACACCACTGTTGTGGGACGTATCACTGATGGGGATGAGTCGGAGTACAGAAAAGAGATCGAGCAACTGTCCATATGGTGCCAGCACAAACACCTGGTCCTCAGCACCAGCAAAACCAAGGAACTGATTGTGGACTTTGGAAGGAGTAGGATGGGGACCCACAGTCCCGTTTATATCAACGAGTCGATGGTTGAAAGGGTCAAGAGCTTCAAATTCCTGGGCATGCACATCTCTGAAGATCTTTCCTGGTCCGAGAACACTGATGCAATAATCAAGAAAGCACATCAGCGCCTCTACTTCCTGAGAAGATTATGGAGCGTCGGTTTGTCAAGGAGGACTCTCTCTAACTTCTACAGGTGCACAGTAGAGAGCTTGCTGACCGGTTGCATCGTGGCTTGGTTCGGCAACTTGAGTGCCCTGGAGAGGAAAAGACTACAAAAAGTAGTTAGCACTGCCCAGTCCATCATCGGCTCTGATCTTCCTTCCATCGAGGGGATTTACTGCAGACGCTGCCTCAAAAAGGCTGGCAGTATCATCAAAAACTCACACCATCCTGGCCACACACTCATCTCCCTGCTACCTTCAGGTAGAAGGTACAGGAGCCTGAAGAGTGCAACGACCAGGTTCAGGAATAGCTAACACAAAAAACTGGAGAAACTCAGCCACAGCAAGGAGCGAAGGAGATAGGCGGACGTCGGGGTCATCAGACCCTTCAGGAATATACTTCTACAATCTGGCTCGGACAAAACTCTGAACATTAATAACCCATTATCGGTTATTTGCACTTTATCCGTTTATTTATTCATGTGTGTGTATATATTTATATAATGGTATATGGACACACTGATCTGTTTTTGTAATCAATGCCTATTATGTTCTGTTGTGCTGAAGCAAAGCAAGAATTTCATTGTCCTATCAGGGACACATGACAATAAACTCACTTGAACTTGAGGTCATAACTAGCATAAATCAATAACTGGAACCATCAGATATGGTGTATTTGAACTTTCAAAGGCTTTTGAAAAATTACATTACGAGAGGTGGTTAAATAAAATGTAATCTTCTGGTGTGAATCAACTAATGGACATAAAATAGAGGATAGGATAATTGGGTCATTTTCAGGTTAGTAATTTGTGACAAGAGGGTGCTAGAGGAATTGTCAAGCCCTAAGGAGATGAAACATAGATAATAGATAGACACAGTCACAATAATACTTTATTAGCCAAGTATGCTTTGCAACATACGAGGAATTTAATTTGCCTAGTCATTCATACAAATAAAAAGCAACGGAACACATAAATACCTTTTAACATAAACATCCACCATAGTGATTCCTCCACATTCCTCACCGTGGTGGAAGGCGAAAAAAAGTTCAAATCTCTTCCCTTTGCTCTCCCGCAGTCAGGGGCCTCGGGATGATCTTGACTCCTGTAGCTGGCGGCGTTTTGGTGGCGGCGGGGTGATCAGCTCCTGCATTGGGGGGATGTCAGCTCCACTGCGCCGGCGATCGAACTCCACGTCGGGGCTGGTGGAGCCTCTCGCACTAATATTTTGTTTTTTAAGATGAATAAAACAGATAGACTGTTGATGGGGCTGCCAATCGTTTTGGCGCCCCTGCAGTAACTCAGCGGGACAGTCAACATCTCTGGAGATAAGGAATGGGTGATGTTTTGGGTCAAGACCCTTCTTCAGACTAATGTCCTGAAACATAGATAAGATACTGGCCAGCAATAAACTATCTGAATGGTAGACAGGTGGAAGGGACTGAAAGGCAAAATACATTAGAGCAAGAAGCAAAATGTTATGAAATGAAAGAATCTTACAGTGTTGGAAACAGAATCTCAGCCCAACTTGCCAACATGTCCCATCTACACTAGTTCCACCTGCCTACGTTTGGCCCATATATCCCTCTAAACCTGTCCTATCCATGTACCTGCCTAATTGTTACTTAAAAGTTGTGATAGTACCTACCTCAACGATCTCATCTGGCAGCTCGTCCCATACACCCACCACTCTTTGTGTGAAAAAGCTACCCCTTGGATTCCTATTAAATCTTTCCCTCCTCACCATAAACCGATGTCCTACATTTCTCAATTCCCTTCCTCTAGGCAAGAGGCTCTGTGCCTCTCATGATTTTGTACACTTAGATCACCCTCAAGTGACAGATGTTCATATCGTTCAAGGAATCTTTCCTTTAGTCACCATGACTGAACAAAGGGGTTCAGCAGATAATCAAAATGCAATCACAAGCTCTCCACGAGACCATATAATGACCATATAACAATTACAGCACGGAAACAGGCCCTCTCGGCCCTTCCAGTCCGTGCCGACCATTTGTTTTCCCCTAGTCCCATCTACCTGCACTCAGACCATACCCCTTCATTCCCTTCACGTCCATATACCTATCCACTTTACTCTTAAATGTTAAAATCGATCCTGCCTCCACCACTTCTGCTGGAAGCTCATTCCACACAGCCACCACCCTCTGAGTAAAGAAGTTCCCCCTCACATTACCCCGAAACTTCTGTCCCTTAATTCTCATGTCATGCCCCCTTGTTTGAATCTTCCCTACCCTCAATGGGAAAAACGTATCCACGTCAACTCTGTCTATCCCTTTCATCATTTTAAAGACCTCAATCAAGTCCCCCTTAACCTTCTGCGCTCCAAAGAATAAAGGACCTAACTTGTTCAACCTTTCTCTGTAACATTTGCTGGAACCCTGGCAACATTCTAGTAAATCTCCTCTGTACTCTCTCTATTTTGTTGACATCCTTCCTATAACTAGGCGACCAATATTGTACACCATACTCCAGAATTGGTCTTACCAATGCCTTGTACAATTTTAACATTACTTCCTACTCCTATATTCAATGCTCTGATTTATAAAGGCCAGCACACCAAAGGCTTTCTTTACCAACCTATCTACATGCGATTCCACCTTCAGGGAACTATGCACAGTTATTCCTAGATCCCTCTGTTCCACAGCATTCCTCAATTCCCTACCATTTACCATGTACGTCCTATTTTGATTTGTCCTGCCAAGATGTAGCACTTCACACTTATCAGCATTAAACTCCATCTGCCATCTTTCAGCCCACTTTTCCAAATGGCCCAAATCTCTCTGTAGACTTTGAAAATCTACTTCATTATCCACAACACCACCTATCTTAGTATCATCTGCATACTTACTTATCCAATTTTCCACCCCACCATCCAGATCATTGATGTACATGACAAACAACAGTGGACCCAACAGATCCCTGAGGCACCCCACTGGTCACCGGCTTCCAACCTGACAAACAGCCATCCACCATTACTCTTTGACATCTCCCATTCAGCCACTGTTGAATCCATCTTGCTACTCCGCCATTAACACCCAAAGATTGAACCTTCTTAACCAACCTTCCATGGGGAACCTTGTCAAAGGCCTTACTGAAATCCATATAGACAACATCCACTGCTTTACCCTCATCAATTTCCCTAGTTACCGCTTCAAAAAATTCAAGAAGGTTTGTCAAACATGACCTTCCAGGCACAAATCCATGTTGACTGTTCCTGATCAGACCCTGTATATCCAGATGCATATATATGTTATCTCCAAGTATCCTTTCCATTAATTTGCCCACCACTGACGTCAAACTAATAGGTCTATAATTGCTAGGTTTATTCTTTGAACCCTTTTTAAACAATGGAATAACATGCGCAGTACGCCAATCCTCCGGCACTATTCCCGTTTCTAATGACATTTGAAATATTTCTGTCATAGCTCCTGCTATTTCTACACTAACTTCCCTCAATGTCCTAGGGAATATCCTGTCAGGACCTGGAGACATTATCCACTTTTATATTTTTTCAAAAGTGTCAGTACTTCCTCCTCTTTGAATCTCATAGTTTCCATAGCTACTCTACTTTTTCCCCTTAACTCACAGAGTTCAATATCCTTCTCCTTGGTGAATACCGAAGAAAAGAAATTGTTCAATATCTCCCCCATCTCTTTTGGCTCTGCAGATAGCTGTCCATTCTGGTTCTCTAATGGTCCAATTTTATCCCTCGTTATCCTTTTGCTATTAATATAGCTGTAGAAACCCTTTGGGTTTACTTTCACCTTTCTTGCCAAAGCAACCTCATATCTTCTTTTAGCCTTCCTAATTTCTTTCTTAAGATTCTTTTTAAATTCTTTATACTCCTCTAGCACCTCATTTACTCCATGCCTCCTATAATTATTGTAGATATCTCTCTTTTTTCGAAACGTGTCCAATTTCCCTTGAAAACCATGGCTCTTTCCAATTTTTACTAGACATTCAATGCCGTCGAAAGATAAATCTTCCAAACACACTATTAATTAATAGTTTATTTATTGTAGTAGTTAAAACAGTAAGATATTCATCCAAACTACTTGTATAAGTACATTTTGATCTTACTCGTGGTCAAACTCATGCATGGTCGAAAGCTGTGACCTCTCCCCATGCTTCTTCAAACTAAGCTAAAACTATTAGCGAGTCTGCGCGAGAATCCCAGCCGCAAATACGCCTCAGACTATGTATAAATCCCACCCACATAATTACAGGCAGATAAAATTTAAAGGTAACTGGTTATAGTTATAACATACTGAGTTAAGTTAAATGGCTACTATATACCGGCCCCTAATTGTTCTGAGTATATAACGAGGCAATTACTAATAGACATTAAAAAAGGAGCTATAAAAGCTTAACGTATATCAAAAAACAAAAAATAACATGCAATATATATCCACATTCAGACTTCTTTAGCGATTCTGCCATCTTCACCTTCGCCTTCTAGAAGCAAGCACAACTTGGTTATTGGTCTGATTAAAACATTATTCTTAGTCGGAAATTGTACGCACCAAAACCTTAACATCAGGCATGATACCCAGTATATAGTCCAAAACACATGTCCAAAGTTTTGACAGCAATAAACCTCTTCCTCCATGTCTGATCAATTCATGGATATGTCGTAACAATAATGTTGAAATGTGAAAGTCCTTCAAGAGAATAATAGGATTTTTCACAATAACATTCACTATGATGTTTTGTTTCATTTCTGGATCATTAGCAGAGATTTCAAATCCCAGCTCAAGCTTTGGCCATTCTCTGTCTGGCCTACAGAGAAATTCTGGTCCATTGATCCATCTCTTGTTGCTTAAGAAGCGGTCTGCTGTTAGTCCTCTAGAAGCTTTGTCCGTAGGATTTTCCTTTGTGTTAACATATTTCCACTGTGAAACATTAGTTGCTTCCAATACAAAAGAGATTCTGTTTGCTACAAATGTTAAGAAATGTTTTTTTCTCATTGTTGAAGTATTTAAGCACCATAGTACTACCAGTCCAGAAGATAGGTTCTTCCAGTTGAAGTTGTAGTTCTTTTTGCAGCATTATGTCAACTTTAACAACTAAGACTGTGGCAGCAAGTTCCATTCTGGGAATTGTCATGTGCTTCAATGGTGCCACTCTGGCCTTTCCCATTAAGAATGCAACATGTACTTCTTTGTTATAATTTTCCAGTCTGAGATATGAAACAGTACCATAGCCACTTTCACTGGCATCTGAGAAATGATGCGGCTGTGCACTTCTGATCTTACCAAAGCTTGTAGGCCTCATGCACCGGTTCACTTTGAACTCCGAGATCTTGTTAAGATCTGACAACCATTCAGTCTGTGAGAGGAAGTTTGCATTGTACTATCATACCATCCAGGTTTTTCATTACAAAGATCGTGCAAAATCAACTTGGCTTGCAGTGTAAATGGTGCAAGGAATCCCAAAGGGTCGTAAACAGAACCAATCACGGATAGGATACCCCTTCTACTACATGGTCGCTCTTGAATCGTGATTCTGAACTTTCACACGCAGTTTCAACGCACCAGTGCAGTCCAAATGCTCTTTCCATTTGTAGATTGTCTTTGTCCAAATCCAACTCCCTGGTCTCCTTGGCTCTATCACCTGGTGGAATGCTTTCCAATACAACACGGCTGTTATTGATCAATATGTTTTTCTGATACTTTCTTGATGAAACATTTCTTTAATATCAGCCATCAAAGCAATTGGTTCTTGTCTGAATTTAATGAGAACTCCAATGAGTGAGTTGGTAAGGTCTGGACCTTGCTGTAGTTCACAGTTAAGTGATGTTCCTTTGAAGACTGCAGCACAGTCAAAGACCACCCTCAAGGTCCCTTTCTTTGAGTGATACACCCCATAGTGCGGAATGTACCAAAGCTCTCTATCACTTGATTCAGCTGGTCTGTCGGTACCATTTTGGCATAATCATTGACAATCATAACCTTTAGGAAAGACGTATATTCATCATGAAATTTCGTATTCTTGCCAAACTTGCGTTTCAGATTCTGGATGCGCTGCACTGCAAAACAACGATTATTCGGCAGACTAACAATTTCTTGTTTGAAAGGTAAGTCCAGACAATAGTGTCCGTCTATCATCTTCACTGAGTAATTCATAATATCCAAGAACTTTAACTCTTCCCTGGACATTTCTTCCGATTCCTTTCCGGTACTTTCACTGAAGTCATGATTGTATTGCTTGATCAATAGCTAATAGCTAATTCTAATTTACCAATAGATATTTGATTAACAGCAGCAGCAGGGTGGTTCTTCTGGTTCCTGCTTTCATTGTTCCTTCTCAAGGAGCCATAGATAACCCACCTGTAAATACCTGACTCCCACACAGGTAAAGGTATAAGCATCTTTAATGTTCATTCCATTATCATATGTGCAGTACCACATACATTCAGTCTACTGCAGCTACTGACAACAGTAGGCGAGTTCTTACTCTAAAGCATGCAATAGGCGGAGTTGAACGTTTGACTGGTAAATTGAGTTCCGTTGTCAGTTTGATTGACAGGTGGATTGATAGTTTTTGGATAACTATTTCAGAAGGTGTTGGAAGTAGGTCGATTTTGAACCAGCCCGAATAGGAGTCTACCAAGGCAAGGTAGTGTTTCCCGTGCCATTCGAAGATGTCGGCGGCCAGTGACAACCACAGAAGGGAGGGAGCCGGCTGAGGCAGGAGTGGTTGCTTCTGCTGGTGTGGTGTCAAGCTGTTGCAGATGGCGCATGATTCCGTCTTTTCGCATATGTACCTTGTCAGCCCGGACCAGTAAATGATGTTCTGTGCCCGTTTTAGAGTGGCTTCTGTGCCGGGGTGGCCTCCGTGGATGTCTCCGTAGTACTCACTCCGCAGAGCGGAAGGGATGACTGCCTTGTGGCCTTTGACAATTATTCTGTCCTGTAGCACTAGTTCGTCACGAACCAGGAAGTAGGGTTGTATTTCAAACGGGGTGCTTGACTGTTTGTTTGGCCATCCGTTCCTTATGACGGATGTCAGCAGTTGTGAAGTTTTGTCCGCAGCTGTGTGTTCGGCAAGGCGACGTAAACGGTTGGTAGGCACGAACGAAACCTTCAGGACTGAGAACTCGTCCTGTTCGATAGGGTGACATTCGCTGGTAGTGCGCGGGGCTCTGGAGAGCGTCTGCGATGTGCATATCTTTACCTTGTATACAATGCAAATGTCGAACCTCTGCAGCTGCATCATCATGCGTTGTAGACGGGCTGGGGAGGCATGGATGGGCTTGTTTAGGATGGTGACTAGTGGCTGGTGGTCAGTCTCGACAGTGAAGGTTTTGCCAAAAATAAAGTCTTTAAATTTTGAGCCGGCGAAGACGACGGCGAGCAGTTCCTTCTCGATTTGGGCATAGCGTCATTCAGTGTCTGTTAGGGTGCGTGATGCATAGGAGACGGGCATCACATCGCCGTCGGTAGTTGTCTGTAGGCACGCTGCGCCTAGCCCGTACTGGGATGCATCGCAGATGATGGTGACTGGCAGGTTGGGGTTGAAATATGCCAGTGTTGGTGCGCTGGATAGCTGGAGCTTGAGTGTCTCGAAGGCTCTTTGGTGCTGGGGGTACCTGGGCCATGCATTGTCTTTGTGGGTCAATTATCGCAGGGGGGCTGAAAGTTCGCTGAGGTTAGGAATGAATTTGCCCAGGTAGTTAACCATGCCAAGGAATCGTTGCAAGCTGGTGACGTCGGTTGGAACTGGCAGCTCATTGATCACTGCCGTCTTTAAAGGATCAGGTTTTAATCAGTTGCTGGTGAATATATGACCGATGTAGGTGACTTCTGGACCCGGAACTTGCACTTAAGAGGTTGATTTTGAGGTTGATATCTCTAGCACGGTTTAGTATCTTCTTTAAGTTGGCGTCGTGCTCGGCCAGATCACGGCGTGGACCAGGAAACCGTCAACAATGATGGCACATGGATATTCGACGAACAGTTGTTCCATTGCGCGTTGTAAGACTTTGCTGGCTGAGTTGATGCCAAAGGGCATTCTTACAAATCTATAACGGCCAAATGGTGTGGCAAAGGTTGTTAAAAGCAGGTGTCCAGTGGTATTTGCCAGAAAGAGCTTTTGGCGTCAAGGACCGAGAACACTGTTGCGTTTCCAATTTGCGCCGCCACGTCCTCGGTGGTTCTCATTGGGTAGTGTGGGCGTTTAATTGCTGCGTTCAAATCGTTGGGGTTGATGCAGAGCCGCAATTCTTCTTTGTTTTTCTTGGTGGTTACGACCATGGTGGAGACCCAGTCGGAGGGTTCGCTGACCTCGGCAATGACTCAGATGGAGACCATGCATTTCAGTTTGGTGTGTATTCTTTCCCGCATGCCATGGGTAACACGGTGGGGTGCGCGAACCACTGGTGTAACTGTAGGATCTACAGTGATTCTGTATGTCGTGGGCAGCTTGCCAAGTTTGTCGTTGAACAGGTCTTTGTACTGGGATAGCAACTGCTGTGTTGGCTCCTCGGTCAGGCAGAGTTTGTGGACGGCACGTCCAAAATATACCAGTCCTAAGTCGTGGCATGCGCTGATGCCAAGCAGGGTTTCAGAGTTCGGTTGGACATTAGGTTTTTCGTTTGCTCATGGACAGTACATTTTAAATCAGCTTTCCACAGAGGGTAAAGAACTTCCCCCCCCCCCCCCCCCCCCCCCCCCCCACCCCCCCCGCCCCCTTAGGCATGTAGGGTCAAGGAGCCCTTTTTCATCAGTTCAGTGCTCCTGATCTTGTTGAACTCTCCGAGTGACATTACGTTGACCTTTGCACCCGTGTCGACCTTGGCGGTCAGGGCCTTGTTGTTTATCATCATGGTCAGGGCCTTGTTCATGCAGGATCCAGCAGTTTGCCTGAGGAGCGCAGGAGAGATAGTATGGCTGAGTCGTTGTCTGTGTTATCGGAATCGTTCCCGTGGGAAGCATCGTCGTGTTTTTGGGAATTGGAGTCGGACAGCTCTTGTTGAAGCAGGTGCAGATTTGTCCTTGAAGCAGCGTTCCCATGAGATCGACAACATGTAGCAAAGTGATTAAGCTTCTTGCAGTGTGACAAACTTTCCCATGGGCAACGCAAAACTGGCGCCCTCTAGAGTGGAAATAATTGCAGTTAGGGCATCTCGTGGCGGGCACATTGGGACTTTTGCGAGGCGCGTTTAAAACACTCTGGGGAGAATAGTTGGCAAGATTTACGTTATGTTGCTGTTGTGGGCTGGCAGGGTTGAAATCTGTGAGTGGGGCCACGACCTCTGCCATTCGACACGAATGAATGGCTTGATCTAAAGTTAGTTCAGCGTTCTGAAGCTTGCGGCCGCTCATTCCCCCCACAATCTTGTCGCGTACTAGTTCGTTAGTCAACTCACCGAAACGGCACCGTGTAGCCATGTGTCGTAAGTCGCTGATAAATCGTTCGACAGGTTCATCGAACTGCTGCTGTCGGACGAAGAACCATGTTCTCTCGAGGATGCGGTTCGAGGGCAGGTCGCTTAGCTCTCTAAGCTTTCTGAGTAGGACCGTCGGGTTGTCGATAATTTCTGCCGGCACCAGGACTTGCCCATTAGCGTTGTTGAGTGCACTCAAAGTTGTCTGCGTGAATCATTGCTCTGGACCCGCTAGATTGTAGCGATGCCTTCAGATCATCGGGGTCATTCCGGTGAACGATACGAATGTAGTGAGCATAATCACGTTCAAACATTCGCCATCGCTCAGCTATGTCAGAGTCAAACATGAGGGGATCTGGCTTTCGGCAGGAGTTGGCCATATCGTCGAAAAAAATCACAAATAAAAACTGATAAAGAAAATAAATCGCGGTTAGCAGACGAGGGTTAGATGCAGTTTTCTGACACCATGTAAATACCCGACTCCAACACAGGTAAAGGTATATGCATCTTTAATGTTCATTCCATTATCATATGAGCAGTACATCATACATTCAGCCTACTGCAGCTACTGAAGACAGTAGGTGAGTTCTTACACTCTAAAGCATGCACTGGGCGGAGTTATTATTACTAAGCATTCTGATTGGCTAACATGCAATAGCCAATCTACACCATCCGAATAAGGTTTTCACAGCTTGGCTCCTCACTGTATACAGGTTCCAATGCCTTCAAAGCATTTGTTCCGATAAGTAGGTCGATACCAGAATTTATTTTAGGTATCTCGACATCTTTAAATAAGGCCATAGTTTCAAGTCCTCATGTCTGGGTATATTTTGATGACAACATGTATAGTCTCATGTGCAAATACCTCAGGTATAAAATTGTCTTCATCCACTAGATATTTCCATATTGTAATGACAATCGCAGGATTTCTCCTCATTCATGGTATGCACTAGAATAGTAAAATTAAATGAGAACTTATCAGTTAGAAGTTTGATCTTTATTTTATGAGGAGTTACGGTGAGCGATTACATGAAGAAGCCCCGCCAGTGCGCATGCATGTCAATCTTCAAAGCAGCGGCATGAAATCACAGTAACTATAGTCGAAGTGATATAGTAAGACTCGGAAGACTAGAACTACCAGATGATCTTTGCGATTATGAGGGCCGGGAGCGGAGAGCACGTAATCGCTCACCGTAACTCCTCATAAAATAAAGATCAAACTTCAAACTTGTAAGTTCTCGTTTCATCTTACTATTTTACTTCGGAGTCACATGAGTGATTCCGTGAAGATTTCAAAGCTCTGTGATTTCATGCCGTAGATCCAGTTCCATACGACACACTGCTTCGGTTGACACAGGATAAACAAATAATGTATTGAACATAGTTTGAATTATACAAATGAATGTTTTTAATAATAAAAGAACAGTAATAACCCCTCTCTCCCAGGGAGAAATTACAAAACAGAACCCAAAACAGCATGCCCAAATCCTTCCGTTGTGAGGACAGGTTTGTCATAAAACCGTGAAAAAGTCCCTTCACTGGACCATCCTGCGGCCCCGAGGATTTGGTCTAAAGGGACGTCCAGCGCCTTCGCTGCGGATGTTGACGCCGCCCTGGTGGAGTGAGATTTAAACACATCAGTGTCTACTCCAGCACAATCCAAAACCTGTTTCAGCCATCTAGAAATAGTTTGTACTGACACCTTTCTATGAGGTTTTTTGTGGCTGATGAGCATTGTTGTTTTGGAGCCTCTGAGACTCTTGGTGACCTCGATATATTGACGCAGATGCGTAACTACACATAGTCTCAGGTCAATGGGGTATGCTTTAAAGCTTATTTTGGTTCCAGACATCCCTGGCCTGCTGTGTTTGATTAGATCATATAGATAAAACGTATTATTACCCATATCACACATCTGAGGTATGCTTTTACGAAATTGTATTCCCTTCGTTTTTACTGCCAGCAGGGGTAACAGGGGAATATTTTCTTATATTCCCCTTTCTTGCGAACGCCTATGGACTTTACCTGTTAAAACAGCGGGGAATATAGTCTTATATTCCCCTGGTCTCACATCCGGGAACTTGGCAATGTGACTGCAACGTGGCGCTGCGTGGGAAATTTAGAATATTCGAAACGGAAGACAGGAAGACTGCCGCGTCCATTTTGGTTAAATTTTGCGTGGAAGTCCGCCGAGCTGAGATGTTAAAATTTTCCTCTAGATGTCTGATAATGGGTAATAATAACAATATTGACTGTCCTCTTTCGGGAGATACGACATATATTGCCCTCACTAGATCCATATTGCCCTCGTCTTCGACTCGGGCAATATGAATCTACTTCAGGCAATATATGTCGTATCCCCCTCAAGGCCAGTCAATATTCTATTATTATTACCCATATCACACATCTGAGCTATGCTTTTACAAAATTGTATTCCCTTCGTTTTGAGTGCCAGCAGGGTTAACAGGGGAATATTTTCTTGTATTCCCCTTTCTTGCGAACGCCTATGGACTTTACGTGTTAAAACAGCGGTAAATATAGTCTTATATTCCCCTGGTCTCACATCCGGGAACTTGGAAATGTGACGCTGCGTGGGAAATATAGAATTTGTTCTCGACAAAACAAGCAAAATGGCAGCCTCCTGCGAGAAGAGGTTCGCGACTTTTGACAGAAGATTTTCCTCTAGATGTCTGATATGGGTAATAATAACAATATTGACTGTCCTCTTTCGGGGGATACGACATATATTGCCCTCACTAGATCCATATTGCCCTCGTCTTTGACTCGGGCAATATGAATCTACTTCAGGCAATATATGTCGTATCCCCCTCAAGGCCAGTCAATATTCTATTAATATTATCTACAAAAGAATGCATGCTGTCCAGCCGTAGCTTTTGCAATGTCTGGATCCGTTGCACTGAAACTAGCGCCATGAGCATGACCACTTTGAGCGTTAGCTTCTGGAAAGACAGCGATGTGATTGGAGCCCATTGCCGAAGCAGTGTGAGAACTATGCTCACATCCCAGATTTCCGTATATCTAGGTCTGGGAGGGTTTTTTGTTAAAAATACCTTTCATGAATCGGTACACCAATGGATGAGATCTGACAGAGTGTTGTCCCGACCCCTGCCATAAATAGGGGGACAAAGCACTTCGAGCACTATTAATGGCACTATAGCTTAATTGCTCGTCAAAATGCAATGTAGCAAGGAACTCCAATACATCAGGTATGCCTGCAGTATGATAAGATATATTTGACTGTAAGCATAACATTTCTTAATATGAGATACGTATTGTTTTTTAGTACTATCCTCCATGCTGCAGTAATCACATCCACGGTCCTACTCGATAGTCCGAGCCCCTGGAACGGTCTGGTCAGAATCTGCAAATCAACAGATTAATACGATCATGTAAAGGGTGGCTCTCTCCTGTCACAGGGTGAACCAACAAGTTGCTGCATTTGGGGATGATCATGAATGGCTGTGTCATCAGTCTCAGAACCAATGGGAACCATGGCTGTATGGGCCAGTCAGGAACTACCAAAACGCCTGAAGCGGAGTCCTGCTCAATTTTGGTGAGTCATTGACTGATGAGGCAAAATGGGGGGAAAAACGTAAAAGAATGTACCTCCCCAATGTAGCGAGAATGCATCCACCGCTACTGCCCCTGGATCCGGTTCCCGTGAGACGTATTTAGGTAACTGGTGATTTAACCTGAATGCAAACAGATCTATGTCTGCCAATCCATACCGGATGACAATCTTTTTGAAAACTTTTGGATTCAGCATCCATTCTGTGTTGTCATTAAATTTACGTGACCTGGTGTATGCCACCACATTATCTATACCTGGTAGGTAGATACCTGAGACCCAGATGTTTCTCGTAATACACCAGTGCCAGATGAGGTTAGCCAGATTATCACATGATAATGACTTAATTCCACCCATGTGATTGATATATGCAACAGCTGTGGTATTGTCAATCTGGAGCTGAGCATGTAAATCCTGCATTGTTGAACAGTATGATTTTAGGCCATTGAATGCCCCCAACAATTCTAAATAGTTTATCCCATGCATCCGCAGGATCAATGCCTCTTGCATACTCCATCTGCCACCACAGCTAGACTTGATATCAGTGGCTCCCCAACCCGAAGCATTCGCATCAGTTTGTAAAATAACTGAAGGTAGTTTAATCAGAATGTTTCTAGTACATCGTGAGACATTAGTTATCCACCATTGCAACTCGGTGATAGCTTCGACTGGCAACTGCATTGGTCTATCGAAATGACCTGCTTGTTTTTTGAGTGCCTGTTCCTTGGCTCGTTGCATATTCTGATAGTGCAGAGGCCCGAATTGCACTCCAGGGAAAGCCGCCACTAATTTACCAATAACACTGGCTACTCGTCGGATGGAGGGTTGCTGTTCATCTACCAGATTGCTGCAGGCCTCCATAATTTCTAAAGTTTTGGCCAAAGGCAGAGTCACTGACATGTTAGTTGAATCAATGATGAACCCCAAATAGTCAATCATTCTAGACGGCACTAATTTGGATTTAGTTGGATGGATGAGGAAACCTAACCTCTCAAACATGTGTTGGTAACTTAAACCGACAATTCAGCTGCTTCCTGAGTATTGCCTATGATCAGAACATCATCCAAGTATGCCATCACAATGTGATTCTGAGCCCGGAGTAGTCCTAATACTGGTTTCAACAATTTTGTAAATAACCTAGGGGCTGAGGTTATCCCATTGGGCCAAGTTTTAAATTGCCACAGCTGTCTCATACAACTAAATTTTAAGTATCTACGGTATTTGTGATGAATTGGTACTGAATAATATGTATCTTTCAGATCTATACTCGCCATATAACACCCTTTGGAAACGAGTTGCTTAGCAGTACTGAAACTTTCAATTTTTAAATGTTTATACTGGACACAGGATTTCAGTCGGATTAGGTCCAGAATGACTCGACACCCACCATCGTTCTTTTGCCTGGGGAATATATTAGACACAAATTGTTGAGGCTGATAAGCCGTCCTTTCAATTACCCCTTTTTTGAATAATATTTCAATTTCATCATTTACCTGTAGAGTTTCTGGTTTTGAAAACACCAATACCCGACTTGGTATATGTTGTACGGGTGGATGTACTTCAGAGATAAACTCAATTTGAGACCCCCGGATACTGTCCAGTATAAACTGATCTGATGTTATGCAGCACCATTCATCATAGAACAATTGCAATCTTCCCCCTACTGGTGACTGATCTCTGGAGGATATGTCCTAGACAAGTACCTCCATAGTTGCTGAATTCCTCTAGTATGGATCCCCATGCAGACTCATGGGCATATGGTTCCTCCTGCAGGTATAGCTCTTCTCTATATGGACCTCTGCTGGAGGTTGCTGCTGAGAGCTGCTGGGGAACCCCGGGGGTATAAAACCCTGGCTGGATCACCTCATGACTGAGTATTTTCTCTAGGAGGTGTTCCATTTTATCCAGACGTCCCCAATCCTTTTCGCTGGTAGGAGGGGAGTCTTCTTGGCCTGACTCATCAGAGTCGACAGGCCTTGATGACTTTCTCTTGGCCTTCCTCCCGACTGGAGTGGCCACGGTGCTCTGAGGCACCGGAGTTGCTGCCGCCGGCTATACTGCCGGCGGGTCTGGAGCCGGCGTAAGCGCCTGGCCGCGATCCCGCGGTCAGTCTTTTTGCTTTTGTCGGCGGCACACCTCGCCTTACTTTTAGTCGATTTATCCATTGTGGAATTGTTCCTGCTGGCTCCTGAAACCAACCTTATGGAACTCGAGCAAATTCGCAGCGTAGTTTAAAACTTACCTGCGAGTTTTTAACTTACCGCTGGTGGAGCTGCGCTCTCCAGCCCGTCGCTGCGCCATGCGTCTGACGTAAATGACGCGCATGCGCACTGGCGGGGCTTCTTCATGGAATCACTCACGTGACTCCGAAGTAAAATCTTAAATTCTTCTCCTGTAATTTCCAGCCTTCTCATCAAGCTTTCTGCACAAAAGGTAGCCGAACTTCCATGATCCAAAAATGCATATGTTTGAGACATTGTATTCCCCTGCCTGCTCCTTACCTGTACTGTTAAAAAGCCTGTCCCACTTTCACAACCTAATTCACGACCTCTGCCGAGTTTGCCCTTGACTCGTACTCGCAGCATGGTCGTCACGAGGTTATAGGAGGTCGTAGTAGGCCGTGATGCTCGTCGTAGGTAGTCGTGGCATCCAATAGGTCGGGGCGTTTTTTCTAGCATGATGAAAAATGTCCACGAGTAAAAAAGGTAGTGAAAGTGGGACAGGCCCTTAAGATAGAGAAGATACTGGGTTCTACCCCGCCCCCAATATGAGCAGTTATCTGAAGTGAGGTGACAGCAACACTAGTAGCTGGCGTCTCCTTCTGTTCTATTTGCTCTGGCTTCTTCTACTCGGTGTGAAGTGCTTCAGGATGATCTTGCATGCACTTATCACAAGTTATAGGACTCTTACAGTCTTTCACCATGTGTCCTTTTTTTCAAACATCCAAAATAAATTCCCTTCTCCTTTACGAAATCCATCTTTTCTTTATATTCCTTCTTCTTGAATCTTTGAATCTTCGATACCAACTTATAGGCCATTGACGCTGAACTGGCGACAGAACCACATTTATGTCTTGATCTTCGTGTAGATACATTTGAGATGCTATCACGTTGTGTAATCTCCTCTTCCATTTCAGCACCTTGTTGCATCGCACTTTCAATGGTAGAGTGCGTAAGTTGCTCGATTTCAAGTAACCACTTCTGCACATCATCTACAAACTCATAGAAAAATTCCAATCTTTCTTGGAACCACTGGGTGTGGCTTTTGCGTTCTTCCTCATACAGTTGTAAACTCAACAATGAGCTTTGCTTTTCTCCAACCTCGTGACCAAGGTAGAATAATTGCTCCAGATTAGATTGTACTATCTTCGCATTCTCTTTTAATTCCATTAGTTTCTTCTGGATTTCAATTTTCTTGATTATCTGCTTCCATAACTTGTCTCTATCCGTCTGGCATTTCTCCAGAATGCAACTCGGGCCTTTTCGCTGGGCTTCTTTATTCGTTGGCTAAATCGTTTATTTTCCGGCTCTTCTTCACCTGGCTTACATGTTGAAGATTCCACAGCTCCCTCTGTTGGCGCTCCTTCGCCCAGTTTACCTGTTTCCTCTGGCTCCATGAATCGAACAGGTCTTGGCTGACTGCCAAATCTGCTAATTTGTCAAACAGGACCTCTTCAGTTTGCTTCTGACATTATTGATAAACATTCAGCACCGTGTTCCATAAACACCCTAAAATAATCCAAAACAAAACTGGACTTTCAGAAAACATCCAATTATTTTTGAAGTATAGAAGTGACTTCAGTTCAGAAAGAATGTGTCTTATCTCAACTTCAAAATGTATCAAGGACGAGCAACTGGATTCCAGTTTACTCACTTCTTGGCTCCCTTCCAAAACTTAGCAGAACTTGCTTCTCATACTTCTTAATCAGAGCCTGTAATTTCACTTTAAAATACGACAAATTAGTCAAACTTTCACAGCATCTTGATAAGAAGCTGTTCTAATTAAAGCGTTCCTGCTTTCAAATTTACATCATAATACAATAGCTGTTCTACTCGCGTTTTCGATCAGTCTCCAGATAAGTCGAGTGGCTTTGTCGATTAACCTACCGGCAGGTAGGCTCCGTACTATTCTCTGGCATAGATTTAGCTTCTTCAGTTCCTCTTGTACAGAGCCAGTCTTCAGTTCCATTTCTGGCAGTAATCTCTGGCAGAGATCCAACCAAATCTTCTGTCCCTCTTCTATGGGACCAATCTTCTACTCCTCATAGTAAGGTAGCTTTCGACTATATATAGTGACAGATTTTCATATTGTTCAAGAAATCTTTCCTTTAGTCACTATGATTGAAGACAGGGGTTCAGGAGATAATTGAAATGCACTCACGAGCTCACCGCGAGACATTAAATGCCGTCGAAAGATAAATCTTCCAAACACAGTCTCTTAATTAATAGTTTATTTATTGTAGTGGTAAAAATAGTAAGATATTCATCCAAACTTCTTCTTGTATAATTACACTTTGATCTTACTCGTGGTCAAACTCGTGCATAGTCGAAAGCTGTGACCTCTCCCCATCCTTCTTCAAACTAAACTAAAACTATTAGCGAGAATCCCAGCCGCAAACACGGCTTAGACTACGTATAAATCCCACCCACATAATTACAGGCAGATAAAATTTAACGGTAGACAAAAATGCTGGAAAAACTCAGCGGGTGAGTCGGCATCTATGAAGTTAAGGAAATGGGCAACGTTTTGGCTCGAAACCATTGCCTATTTCCTTCGCTCCATAGTCGCTGCCTCACCCGCTGAGTTTCTCCAGCATTTTTGTCTACCTTTGATTTTCCAGTATATGCAGTCCATTCTTAAAAGTTAAAGGTAACTGGTTATAGTTATACTGAGTTAAGCTAAATGGCAACTACACACCCCTCTTCCTCCTGCGCTCCATGGAATACAGTCCCAGCCTGCTCAACCTCTCCCTATAGCTCAAACTCTAGTCCTTGCAACATGCTCGTAAATCTTCTCTGCACCCTTTCCAGCTTGACAACATCTTTCCCACAACAATTTTAGAAACATAGAAAATAGGTGCAGGAGGAAGCCAGTCGGCCCTTCGAGCCAGCACCATCAATCATTGTGATAATGGCTGATTGTCCCCTATCAATAACCCGTGCCTGCCATCTCCCAATATCCCTTGACTCCACTAGCCCCTAGAGCTCTATCTAACTCTCTCTTAAATCCATCCAGTGACTTGGCCTCCACTGCCCTCTGTGGCAGGGAATTTCATAAATTCACAACTCTCTGGGTGAAAAAGTTTTTTCTCACCTCTGTCTTAAATGACCTCCCCTTTATTCTAAGACTGTTACCCCTGGTTCTGGACTCACTCAACATTGGGAACATTTTTCCTGCATCTAACTTGTCCAGTCCTTTTGTAATTTTATATGTTTCTATAAGATCCCCCTCATCCTTCTAAACTCCAGTGAATGTAAGCCTAGTCTTTTCAATCTTTCCTCATATGACAGTCTCGCCATCCCAGGGATCAATCTCGTGAACCTATGCTGCACTGCCTCAATCACAAGGATGTCCTTCCTCAAATTAGGAGATCAAAACTGTGCACAATACTCCAGATGTGGTCTCACCAGAGCCTCTTTACTCCTATACTGAAATCCTCTTGTTATGAAGGCCAACATTCCATTAGCTTTTTTCACTGCCTGCTGTACCTGTACGCCAACTTTCAGGGACTGGTGTACAAGGACGCCCAGGTCTTGCTGCACCTCCCCCTTACCTAACCTAACCCCATTGAGATAATAATCTGCCCCCTTGTTTTTGCCGCCAAAGTGGATAACCTCACATTTATCTATATTATACTGAATCTGCCACGCATCTGCCCACTCACTCAACCTGTCCAGGTCACCCTGCAACCTCCTAACATCCTCTTCACAGTTCACACTGCCACCCAGCTTTGTGTCATCCGCAAACTTGCTAGTGTTGCTCCTAATTCCATCTTCCAAATCATTAATATATATCGTAAACAGTTGCGGCCCCAACACCGAGCCTTGCGGCATTCCACTCGCCACTGCCTGCCATTCTGAAAAGGACCCGTTCACTCCTACTCTTTGCTTCCGGTCAGCCAACCAATTTTCTATCCACGTCAACACCCTACCCCCAATACCATGTGCTCTCATTTTAGTCACCAGTCTCCCGTGCGGGACCTTATCAAAGGCTTTCTGAAAGTCTAGATACACTACATCCACTGGCACCCCTTCATCCATTTTACTTGTCACATCCTCAAAAAATTCCAGAAGATTAGTCAAGCATGATTTCCCTTTCGTAAATCCATGTTGACTTGGACTAATCCTTTTATTACTATCCAAATGCCCCATTATTACCTCTTTAATAATTGACTCTAGCATCTTTCCCAACATTGAAGTCAGGCTAACTGGTCTGTAATTCCCTGTTTTCTCTCTCGCTCCTTTCTTGAAAAGTGGGATAGCATTAGTTATCTTCCAATCCACAGGAACTGATCCTGAATCTAGTGAACATTGGAAAATGATCACCAATGCGTCGACTATTTCTAGAGCCACCTCCCTGAGGACCCTGGGATGCAGACCATCAGGCCTAGGGGATTTATCATCCTTCAGTACCATTAGCCTACCCAATACTATTTCTCGCCTAATCAAAATTTCTTTCAGTTCCTCTACCCCCTTAGATCCTCTATCCTCCAGTACATCTCAAAGGTTCAAAGGTTATTTTATTGGTCACGTACACCAATTGGTGTAGTGAAATGTTTCTTGGCAATCTGGGTGATTGTTTGTGTCTTCCTTAGTGAAGATAGATCTGAAGTACCTATTCAACTCTTCCGCCATTTCCTTGTTGCCCATAATAATTTCACCCGTGACTGCCTTCAAGGGACCCACATTTGACTTTGCTAGTCGTTTTCCCTTAACATATCTAAATAAGCTTTTACTGTCCTTCTTTATATTCCTGGCCAGCTTCCCTTCGTACTTCATCTTTTCAGCCCGCATTGCCCGTTTTGTTGTCCTATGAAAGTTTCCCAATCCTCTGGCTTCCGGCTACTCTTTGCTGTGTTATACATCTTTTCTTATAGTTTTATTCCATCCCTAACTTCTCTTGTCAGCCACGGTTGTCTCCTACTCCCCTTAGAATCTTTCTTCCTTTTTGGAATGAAATCATCCTGCGTCTTCCGGATTATGCCCAGAAATTCCTGCCATTGCTGTTCCACCGTCATTCCTGCTAGGATCCCTTTCCAGTCTTTCCACCTTTTGCCAGCTCCCCTCTCATGCCTTCATAGTCCCCTTTGTTCAACTGCATCACTGACACTTCCGATATAACTTTCTCCTTCTCAAATTGCAGATTAAAACTAATCATATTATGATCACTACCTCCAAGCGGTTCCTTTACCTCGAGTTCTCTTATCATATCTGGTTCATTGGACAACACTAAATCCAGAATTGCCTTTTCTCTGGTCGACTCCATTTCAAGAATTGCTCTAAGAATCCATCTCGGAGGCATTCTACAAACTCTCTTTCTTGGGGTCTTGAACCAACCTGATTTTCCCAGTCTACCTGCATATAGAAATCCCCCATCACTATAGTGGCATTACCTTTGTTACATACCAGTTTTAACTCCTGCTGCAACTTACACCCTACATCCGGACTACTATTTGGGGGTCTGTAGATAACACCAATTAGTGTCTTCTTGCCTTTACAATTCCTCAACTCAATCAACAGTGACTCTACCTCGTCAGTCCTTATGTCTTCCCTCGTAAGGGACTGAATTCCATCCCTCACCAGCAGAGCTACCCCCCCTCCTCTGCCCACCTGCCTGTCCTTTCTATAGGATGTATAACCCTGAATATTAAGTTCCCAGGCCCGATCCTCCTGCAGTCACGTCTCAGTAATCCCCACAATGTCATATCTACCAACCTTTAACTGAGCCTCAAGCTCATCTACTTTACTTATACTTCGCGCATTAATATACAATACTTTTAATTCCTTACGCATCTCACCTTTCACATCGATCCCTATTACACTTGGCCATACTCTCCTATCCCTTTGTGAGCTTCCTTTCCCGTTAATACTGGGCTCATTAACCATCCCTTTACTCTCTTTCCCTTTAACTCTGTCCTCGACTATCCCATTTGACACCCCACCCCCCTCATTCAGTTTAAAACCACCCGTGTAGCAGTGGCAAACCTGCCTGCCAGAATGCTGGTCCCCCACCTGTTAAAATGCAATCCGTCCCTTTTGTACAGTTCATCCTTACTCCAAAACAGATCCCAGTGATCTAAGAATCTAAATCCTTGCCCCCTGCACCAGTTCCTCAGCCACACATTCAGGTCCCGTATCTCCCTGTTCCTGCTCTTGCCAGTACGAGGAACTGTATGCAAACCGGAGATAACAACCTTGGAGGTCCTGCTTTTCAGCATTTTTCGGAGCTCTCTAAAGTCACGCTGCAGAATATTCACCCCCTTCGTTCCGGCATCGTTTGTGCCGACATGCACTACCACTTCCGGCTGTTCACCTTCGCCCTTGAGGATTTTCTGCACTCTGTCCATGACAACCTGGATCCTGGCACCAGGAAGGCAGCACACCATCCTCGAATCCCATCTGTTCCTGCAGAAACCCCTGCCCATACCTCTCACAATGGAGTCTCCAACTACAATGGTGTTTTCCTACAACATGGTGTCCAGAACTGAAGTCAATACTCTAAATGTGGCCTCACCAACGTCTTGTACAACTGCAACATGACCTCTCAATTTCTATATTCAATAGGCTGACTGATGAAGGCCAATATCCCAGAAACCTTTTTGACCACCATATCTACCTGTGATGAACTATAAACCTGTATCCCAACGTACCTGTACCCCTAGATTTCTCTGCCCTACAACACTGCCCAGAGCCCTACCGGTCACAGTGTAATTCCTGCCCATGTTATTGCTCCCAAAAGGCAACACTTCACATTTCTCTGTATTAAATTCCATCAATCATTCCTCAGCCCGCCTGCCCAACAGATCAAGATACTGCTGCAGCTTTTGACAACCACCTTCACTATCTATAATACCACCCACTTTTGTGTCCTATGCAAACCTGTCTTATTTTGAGACAACATTCGAGGAAGAGTCTTATTTTCAATTGAAGGAAATAGTTTGAGAAATAGTTTTGATCTCCTGGAGACCATCGAACATAACAGAATATAGGGTAATTAATTCAAAGTAATAAAAAAAAATAAGATTGTACAAAGGGACAGCCTTTCTAACTGTATAAATATCTGTTCATCGTGTTTGCCCTTCTGAGCACCCAGTTTATATGAATCAAATTTAAAATTAGAATTTTGTTCATGTCAGCAAAATTACTGTATAATCCAAGTTTCTGCAGTGCTTGGATACTATACTGATAAAAGACTCTTGTGAAATGGTTTTCCATTTGACACCAACATTTTTTTTAAATTGCAATGAGACAAAATTTTGAAACGAAACCATTTAAAATGAGGAAGCAAATGCTTGCTGCGATAACACTTCACTGTACCGTTTTTTTTGTAAAATGAGTTCTGCTGGTGTCAGATATACCACTTTAAATGTAGGTGGGTATTTCAATGAAAGATAAGCTGTTAAAGAAAATAAAATGTTTGAAAGTGCTGATTCATAGTAAGAAGCTCAGCTGAGCTGAATTGCTGATCCAAAGACCCCCTGACCTTTTTCTTGCATTTCTGTCCTAAACTGAGCAAGAAAGTGACAGAAGTTCTAGAACTTTTATTCCAAGAACTGAATATATTCAGCCCTACACAGGAATTACTCTCGGCTGCACCAAATAGTGAATTCACTACCATTAGAAAACGAGGGTCATGTGATCAGGATGCTGGAATTATACCTTGATTTCATGAAACTTTAAAACTATTTCCAATCACGATGTTGGAAACGTGGCAGTCTTTTCTTCATGAGGAAACAAGCCATCCTCTGATCCCCAGCTGAAAAACAACGTGGATGATGCCAGGCTGCATCGCCAAATAGTAAAAAGCCACGTTCTTGCATTGAACAGTGGCACAGTTGGTTGTGCTGTTGCCTCGCAGTGCCAGAGACCCAGGTTTGTTCCAGACCTCGAGTGCTGTCTCTGTGGGGTTTGCATGTTCTCCTTGTGACTCTGTGAGTTTCCTCTGAGTGTCCTGGTTTCCTTCCACAATCCAAACTCGTGCGGGTTTGGAGGTTAATTGGCCTCTGTAAATTGCCGCCTAGCTGTAGGGAGTGAATGAGAAAGTGGGATGACATAGAACTAGTGTCAACAGCTGAAGGGCCTCTTTCCTTTTGGATCTTTCAATCAATTCATTAAAATTCTCCCTATTTACCCTACAAGGTCTAGTTGGAATAAAGGTGAAAATACCAAGAAAGCATTCAACATTCACAGAGGAGCACTCTGTTCCATTTAAATGTACTTTCAATCTATTTCTCTGAAAGAGAAGCACATGTGGAGTTGTTGCTGCCAAGGAGCTGCATTTGACGAACAGGCTGATTCCAGTTATCTTCTCCTGCATGTCACTGACTTCCACTGGTACATTAAACATAGATTGTTAACCAGATTTAATTATAATTTAAAATTATAATAACCAATTGGAAAACTTAATTAGTAATCAAATGGATTAGATCATATTAGGCATGGCAGAGTAGGCAAGGGGTTGTGGCTCTAACATGCTGATTTATGGTGACTTTGTTAATGAATTGCAAGAGATGATGTGTTGGAATTCACTGTTTAGCCAGCTAGCCCAGATGACATCTGCAAACTCCTTCAAAGAAGAATTACTATGTGTAATAATTAATTATAAAACTTTCTACTACATGTTAAAAGATATTTTGAGCAGGTTCCATGCCACACACTTGCTGGAAATCTGTACGTAACTGGATTAGCAGATTAATTAGTCAATCTGCATTGATTAGGGGATCGCTGTAACTGAGGACTGATCAGCAAGAACTGAAGAATAATGCTGGAGATCAGAGACGTCAAATTAAAACTTCTGGTCCACAAGCTGCCCTGAGGCCCTGATTATCTTTCTATCAAAGTTAAGACACATACGCCCTATTCTAATTTACTGATTTAATATAACAATAATAAATGCTTAGAACCTTTTGCCTGGGGCTGACCTTCCCTGAAGTTGTCCAATCCAAGAACAAGTTCAACCAGGTGGAAGAGGGACAGATTAATTACCAGTTCTAATGAAAGGACTTCATACTGAACTGCTGGCTTGTTCTCACCTCCTCAATGAAGACATGCCAATTATTGCAGTACTTTCAGCTTTTCAGCACATGTAGCCTTTTTTTTTTGCATGTTTGTGCTGTTTGAACTTTGTTGCCATAGCATTTGTTGTTCATTTTGGTATTATACATCAAGACAGAAAACGTGCCCTCACAACTTTACTTTAGACTTTAGAGATACAGAGCAGAAATAGGCCCACCGAGTCAAGCAATCACCCTGTACACTAACACTATACTACACACTAGGCACAGTTTACATCTTTACCAAATTCAATTAACCTGCAAACCTGTATGTCTTTGGAGTGTGGGAGGAAGCCAGAGCATACGGAAAAATCCTACATGGTCACAGGGAGAGCATACAAATTCCATACAGACAACATCTGTAGTCGGGATCGAACTCTGGTCTTTGGCGCTGTAAGACAGCAGCTCTACTGCTGCGCCACTGTGTCACCCTTAAATTTAATATAAATGAATGCAAGTATCAATCAATTCAAATACAGCATGAAATAGTCAGCATGACATAGGGAAGTTTTCTGTATTTAATGATAAATCATAGCAAATGTATACACTCCAACAGCAACAATATATTGTACCCTAGATATATTGTACCCTAGTTTCCCTGAATTTAGAACCCACAGCTCTAGTTAGAAACACAGTTCTGCTATGTTACCAATTAATATGAAAGAATAATCTTTAGTTTTCAAAAATGTATCTTTTTCTGCTTGACCATTTTTGTTAAATGCATACACCCAGACACAATTAGACAAAATAGAATTCAGGAAATCTTCTGTGCTCGACTATGGATACATAGTTATTTTCAGCGGATTGCAGGTTTGGTCAGAGCTATTCTTAATGTAACCTAGAACTCTGCAACGTAGGAACAGGCCTTTTGGCTCACAATGTCTGTTCCAAACTCGATGCCAGGTTAAACTAATCTCCTCTGCCTGCATGTGATCCCTATCACTCCATTCCCTGCATATCAATGTACCTAATTGAAAATCTCTACAATGTCACCATTGTATCTGCTGCCACCAACACTCTTGGCAGAACGTTCCAGGCATCCGCTAACCACAGTGTAAACAAAAACTTGCCCTCTTTTAAACTGTGGTCCTCTCACTTTAAAGTTAAGCCCTCTAATCCTTGAGGTTTCTGTTGTTTAATTGATGGGAATGTCCCAAATTCAAGATTATTCGTATTATCAATTTTAAGAAATAAATAATTACAGGTGACCCTTGGATTATGTCAATTCGAATAACAGAAATTAATTATTAAATAAATTAATGGTTCATTGGTTCTTTTTTCATCACATATGCACTGCAGTGAAATTCTTTTGCACAACCCACAAATGCACAGTTGCCATATTTTGGCACCGTTTACAATGAAAAGTCCAAAAACCGGCCCACATGTCGGAAGTACTGGAGTGTCCCCGATCCAGGTAAGCCTCAGGCTGCTGCAGTCCCACAACCCAATGTCCCCCTATGTCTTGGGGGACGCCTCTTGCAGCCTGTAGTGGCCGGCGGCTCCCTCCCATATCTTGTTTCTAACTCCTTCACAAACCACATCTGACCCCTGATCACCACCTCGGGCTCAACACCAGTCTTCCCCAATTCCATCCCTGAGGAGCAACTACTCGTCCTCCCTCCCTGACCCATCCCATCCTAAATCGCCAGTGTCTGTTCAGTGATGAATAGAGTGAACCTCATTGCCTCATTTCCACTCTCTCCAATCCCGATCCCTCCCCACTAACCATCACTCACCAACCCCGACCACTTGATAACGAGTGTGGTCAACAAACTCCTGACTTTAACTTCAGGAAGCGAGGACTAAGTGCGACAAAGATCAGAGCCGCCTGAATAGTGTGTCATTTACTGTGAGTACACCACCATAATGCCCTTCTACCACACTCCAGTGGGTCTTCAATGTCTGCTTCATTCTATGTTGTTGATTGGTAGGTTGGATAAAACTAGAAAGCGGTGTCAGTTAATTTTAATAAGAGACCATCACTTCTCCCAATTTGTGAAATAAAGGAACTGAAATAAGGATTAAGATCTAAGTGTCAGCAGATATAACAGACTGCCCCTTTGCATGTGAAAATTTTAAAATGCTGAACTCCGAGATCAGGCAGAAAATGTTGGAAACGTGCAGCAGGTCAAGCAGCATTGGTGGAGAAAGAAACAGAATTAACATTTCAGGTCTCAGCCCTTCTGTCAGAATGGGTGTGCCTTTGTGAAAGAGACAAAGTGATAATTATAAAAATGAGCTGTTGTGATGAATCAAATGTGCAATCTTCTACTGTTGAACAACAGGTGATTGAACATGACAGATGTATCATGTTATATATTTTCTCCCTTGAGAGAAAAGTGCTTGATGTAACAAGGACACAAAAGTCATCTTGCTTTATGATTTTGTGCTTATTTTTAGGGCATCAAAATGTTGGGTGTTGTTGTAGTTGGGATTGGGATCGCTGGCAGAGTTCGGATCCGTGACCTCCTGAACCCATTTCCTAACAGCCCCACAGAAAATCTGAAACTCATTGGCTTTGTCTCCAGGTAAGAACTATTAACCACAATACTTAACCACAGCCAAAGCATAAAATTGTGGTATGCTCTGGCTAAATTCGAACTACTTTTGTCAGTTATGGTTCCAATCTAGGTGACTTTGGCTTAAATCGTGGGTTAAAATTCTTCAGGCATTCCAGCGATCTCCTGACACAATTATGATAGGCAAATGATGGAACCCACTGCTCTTCCTTCCTTTGGTCCATCACCAGGGAACAGCAAAAACCTACCTGGGTGCAGAAGAACAGCTTTAGACAACTGACATGATCAATGAGTGTGTAATAGTGATACTTAATGTCCCCATGGCTTTTAAGAGAGCCGCATAAATCTAGAGGCTAGTACTTCAAGCAAGACCATAAGAAATAGGAGCAGGAATTTGAGCCTTCTCCATCATTCATCAAGATTATCACTGATCCTCTACCTCATTGCCATTTTTCTGCATTGTTCCCATGTCCCTTAAAGTCCAGAAATCTGTCAATCCTTCAGTCTTTCATCGTGTGGAATTCCAGAGATTCATCATTCTCAGTGGAAAAAAATCACCTCACCCTTATCCACAATCTCCATTCCTTATTCTCAGACAGTAAGCCTGATTCTATTCTTCACAATCAAAGGACCATTCTCCTCTCATTCTTCTAATCTTTTGAGAATATAGGCCTATACTGTCCAAGGTGGCTTTGGACAGTATTTTAAGTTACTTTGCTGTCCACCTGTTTAATACTGAGATCAAGGCAGAAATATGCTCATCTCCCTCCTGAAGGTTGGGGCGAGATGGCACAGTGGCATATCAGCTGACGCTACCTCCTGGTAACTCCAGTGACACAGATACAGTCCTGATGTGTGGAGTTTATCTATTTTCCCTATGACTACTAGCGTTTCCCCTGGGAGCTCTGGTTCTTCCTACATCCCAAAGACATACAGATTGTTAGGTTCATTGGCGACTGTAAATTACCCCTGTTGTGGTACCCCTGTTGTGTTGGTGGGTTTTGGGAGAATCGAAAGGGAGTTAATGGGTTACTGAGAATAGATTATAAGGAAATAAATAGGAGAATTAAATTGTTGGAGGTGTTGTGAGAGCCAATATAGCCTTGCTGGTCCAAATAGCCTCTTTGTAAGTTGTGAGGAAATATAAATCTGGTTTCCTTAGTTTTGCTGATTAGGATATTTTAATAGGTTCATGGTTAGGAATGGTTTGGAGGGATATGGGACAATCCCAAGCAAATGCGACTAGCTTAGGTAGACATTGATGAGTTGAGCCAAATAGCTTAATTCTGTGTTGCATAACTCTGTTATGGGAAGGGTTTTGTGGTGATGGCATTGATGGTACCTCTCCACTACTTTACCTGCCCTTGTATGTCTATATTTTCTGATATTGTTAGAAGGTAAGGATCACGGTGGCTTGAAAGAAGATGCGCTTGTTGCTAGGTTTGAAGTCTTGATCTCCTTGCCTCCATCACCCAAATTCTTTGCTAATAGTAGTGGTGAATGGGTGATCATTGGCTGCCACGAACTCAGTGGGCCAAAGAGCCTGTGTCCATGCTGTACCTCTAAATTAGGATTAAAGTCATTGCTGTGCTTCTTCCTTCTATGCTGTAGGCGGACATTGGGCAAGATAGAGCACTTGGATCAGATCACCTTGGATGAAGCCCTGCACAGTGATCAAGTACAGGCTGCCATCATCTGTCTGGAGAATTCGTTTCACGAAGAATACATCAGGTATGAGAAGAAGGTAGCTCGCAAAGTTGTGTCTCAGTTAATCACATTAGTGAGACAGGAATTCATTTTAGTGCTCTGTACTAGCTTGATGAAGGCAGCAGGCCAGAAAATATTCTGCAATTAATCTGGGTGTTTCAAAATAAATAAAATCTTGTTTACCCTCTTCCTCAAATGTTTTTTTTCATTTATTCACACATTGTATTTCCACCAGTTTATCCTTCTACGTTGAGTGCTTAAATCATAAAAGGCAGATAGACTAATTTAATTTGGCATCATGTTGAACACAGATTGTGGGCCTGTTCCAATGCTATACTGTTCTATATTCCAGTTTGAGCCAATCTGTTCCATTGCCCAGCTTTTGTTCAGTGACCTACAGTTACAATATGCAAAGTGCTCGTCCAAATATTTTAAAAAGATTTTCTGCTTCTCACACCCAGTCAATGAATTACAGATGTGACCACCTACTGTTGATTTTTTTTATATCTTAGTTCCTCTCGTTCTTAATTCCATTACGGAACCCACCCCGTTCAGGTAATGGAAATTCACCTTTTCAGAATTTGCAACTTTCTATCCAAAATGTTGAGATACAGAATAAATTAATAGAATTTATAGATAGAGGAGTGCTATTCCTTGACCTTCCCTTGGGCATCATTGAAGGTCAGAGATGGAGAGGTCTGAGACACAATGGGATGAAGAATTAAAGAGACATGACTGCAAGGTCAGGGTCGCGACTGCAGATTGAGCAGAAATATCTCCATATCATGTTGGTTTATTTGCCTATTTAAAAAATAAATGTTACCTTGACAGCAATGAACTGCACAGTATCATGGACGTTACCTCTTTTTTCTCTCTCTTGTCCCCTTAGCAAAATAAACATTTTTCACATGTCCAGTTCAGTAGATTAACCATATTAGCCTCCCTTTACCACATCTATCACCACACTTAGTATGCATGCTGCAAATTCCATATGTAGTCCATTCCGAATCTTCATCCCGACCCCGGTCTATTGATACCGGTAAATCACCATCTCGCGGTCAGACTTGTTGCTGACCACGGAGACGATAGCATGTAATGTTTCCTCCGCTTATGTTACAATAAAGACTGAGTTGTTACTCCTGTGTATGGGTCTCATTACTCAACATGGTGTAAGAAAGTATGGACCCCTTACTCGCCTAGTTTGGTTCCGGTTTGTTTTTGTTTTTTTTTCATTCTGTTTGTTATTTCGCTATGGCTACTACCTTTCGTAAGTCTGACCTGCTTGTGTTTGATGGCAACCTCACTTAGCGTTGGCGCATCTTCAAAGAGGACTTCGCCGTATATACCCGTGCAGCACATCATGCTGCTCCACCAGACATTCGTGCATCTATTCTCAATTTGACTGGTACAAAAGCCTTTTGATGTGCGCTCCGATTCCTCTAGGCTCCAGCTCAGGTCAATCCCGCGGGTGTTCAGGTCGTCCCTGCAGAATCTACAGACGATCCCATCTGCCTGCTGAACAAATTCAGACAACTGTGTGAATTATGCGCCAATTTCGTAATGGAGTGCCGCAGATTCTTTGCACGCAGCCAGAGGCAAGGTGAGCCAGTCGAAGCCTATATCAGTTCTTTAAAACACATCGCCAGCCGACGCAAGTTTGAAAACTTGTGTGATAGTCTCAACGGTGACTGACTGGTATACGGTATTCTCAATGACAAGGTGAGAGATGAACTTATACGTGATGCAGACCTCACTCTGGAAAGGGCTAAGAATCGCTGTTGTGTTGCAGAGTTGACAGAGTTGACTCTCTCACTATAAATCTCTGGGACCGGGTCCTCATTCTGCTTATGATGTAAATGTTGCCGGCACGTTTTACCAGGCCCAGCGCCAGCTTTCAGAAGTGCCCAGCAGATCCAATGCTGAACTTATCAATAAATGTGGGAACTGTGGAGGTTTGCATGTTGGAATTCGTGAACAATGGCCTGCTTCTAGAAAGATTTGCCATTACTCTAGATTCAGAAATCACTGCATCCGCTGCTGTCGCTCATGTGGGAACAGTTGAGACAAAGCAGTATGTCCACCTGCTACAGTCAGAACCTTCTAATGTAACTCCAACAGTAATCCCTTTGCCTAATGAGGATGTGCTGCCTGCTATCGATGGACTGAGTATCAACATACATTCCTTGTCGGACTTGTCTTGTAAACACCACGATCCCATGGTCACCCTCCTCATTAATCGAGCGAATGTTATTGACAGCCTCGATACAGGAGCTCGTTGCAACGTCCCATCCTTATCTGAGCTCCACAGGATTCGGAATGCTGAAGTCATCAAACAAACTACTGCTACATTATTCCCCTTTGGGGGAGGTGCGGTGCACCCTGTTGGAAGAGTCGAGTTACAGTGCCACCTAGCATCACATGTTATATAATCTGAGCTTCTTTATTGTCCAAGAGAAAGTGAGTTCTCTGCTTGCATTGATGTTCATCAACTGTCTCCCACGCATGGCTTCACTCAAAAGTTTCTCTCACAATACGGAGATCTCTTTGACGACAAGCTTGGCAAGCTTCCCATCAAGTGCACAATCACAACTGACCCAGAGGTCATGCCAGTTGTCCGTCCTGCCCACCGGGTTCCCCATGGCATGCGGGATCGTGTACAAAATTAACTCAACAGGATGGAGGCTCTAGGTGTGATTGCTCCTGTTGCTGACCCATCGGACTGGGTCTTAACCATGGTCATAGCAACCAAAAAGAACAAGGAAGAAATACGGATTTGTATCAATCCTAAAGATTTAAACACTGCCATTAAAGGACCACACTATCCCATGCGCACAGTGGAAGAAGTCGCAGCGCAGCTGGGTAAGGCAACAGTATTCTCAGTTCTAGATGCAGAGTTCATTCTGGCAGATTCTATTGGATCACAACTATTCCAAGCTAACAACGTTCAGCACACCTTTTGGACGTTACAAATTCCTACACATGCTGTTTGGCATAAACTTGGCAAGTGAAGTATTTCAGCGCACCATGGAACAACTATTTGCTGGTTACCCATGCTCAATTATTGCTGATGACATTCTGATTGCACGACAAAATATCCAAGAACACGATGGAAACTTAAAGAGGGTTCTAGACCGCGCCAAAGAGATCAACCTCAAGTTTAACCCCCTAAAGTGCATATTCCGTGTGAGTGAGGTGAACTACGTGGGTCATGTATTCACCAGCGACGGTCTCAAACCTGATCCATCAAAGACTACTGCAGTCAACGAGTTGCCAGCACCCACAGATGTGACCAGCCTGCAGAGATTCCTTGGAAACTACGTGGGGAAATTAATTCCGAATTTCAGCGAACTATCAGCCCCACTGTGCCAGCTAACTCACAAAGACACTGTATGGTCCTGGCATGAACAACAGCAGAGGTTGTTCGACACTCTTAAACAACAGATGTCTTGTGCCCCCACCCTCACTTACTTTGATGTTAAGCTGCCTGTTACACTAACTTGCGATGCCTCCCAGTATGGTTTTGGAGCAGCCTGTCTCCAAAATAACAGTGAAGGTAACCGACTTGTTGCCTATGCTTCTCGCACTATGACTGACATGGAACAAAGCTACGCTCAGATTGAAAAGGAGCTGCTAGCGGTCGTTTTCACCTGCAAAAAATTCAATTACTTTATCTTCGGAAAAACAGTCATAATTGAAACCGACCATCAACCACGGATCAGCATTCTGAACAAATCGATACACACTACTCCAGCACGTCTCCAATGTATGATGTTATAACTATAGAAGTATGACATTGCTCTGATTTACAAACGTGGCAAAAACATGCTTTTGGCTGACATCCTGTCGCGAGCTCCACGTAAGACCTGCGAGAAACCATCAACAGATGATGACAGCTTCGTTGTCATGATGGTCTCCTAAGTTCCTTCGTCCTGTTTGGAAGACCTGGCAGCCCAGACTGCTGCTGACAATCCATTACGATTGTGTTGATATATAGCACCACGGCAGCAGTAGTGCAGAAGCTGGCACACCACTTTTCTGTTCACAGGGCTCCCTATCAACTACCTTCCGGCAGTCAGTTTACCACTTCAAAGACTTTGCTAAACGCTGGGACTTTTGTCATATCACCAGTAGCCCCAAATGCCCACAATCAAACAGGCTGGCTGAACGTGCTGTCAGGAGTGCCAAACAAGTGATGGAACGATCCCACAGAGCAGGATCCAACATTTTCCTTAACCTGTGCAACATCTCCCGTGACCCTGTACTGGGTTCACCCACCCAGCGCCTGATGTTAAGACAGACCCGAGCCACACCACCTGTGGCAAAACAGACATTAGAACTGCAAGTTCGCACACCAACCGAAATCCAGTCCAAGTTACAACAAAAGCGCGACATTCAAAAAGGATGGTATGACAAAACAAGCAGACCACTTCCACCACTAGCCAAGGCACAAGTAGTCCATCTGCAAACGGAAAATGGTCACAACCGCCTCGGTGTAATATCTGGAACTGCCCCCGAACCACGTTCATAACTGGTCAATGCTGACGGCGGCACCTACAAACGTAATAGACAGCATATCGTGCCTGTGAATGAACCAGCGCCACCTCAGTATCATCCCGACCACACGAAAATACTTCCATCCCTATCCAACGGCCCCGGCCCGATCATACCATCGTTGGCTGCCAACCCTGATCCGATCGCCTCACCTATGACCACGCCACCTCGACCGCTGCCAAGCTCTCCAGTCTTGTTGCCGGCGGTGCTGTTCTACCACCGATTTCATCTCCAGTGAAGGGAGGAATTGCAGGACTGTACCACACACGTGCAGGTCGCACCTGCAAGCCGAATCCAAATTACCAGGATTACGTTTGAACTGCCTTTGCTTTTATTTATACTTATTATACTTGCCACATGTAATCAGTGGTACACATATTTTGCATTTGATTGTAATATATATTTTATTATGGGTTAATTCCTTAAGATAAAGAATGTAGATTAACTATATTAGTCTTCCTTTACTATATTTATCACCGCACATATTATACATGCTGCACATTCCATACAGGGCTCGAAATTAGCGGTTGCCCGGGTGCCAATGACAACTCAAAATGCCACCGGGCAACCTAAACGCCGAGCCATTTTGTCCGGCTTGGCGCGCAAATACTGGTTTACACCGATAGACACAAACAACTGGAGTAACTCAGCAGGTCAGGCAGCATCTCTGGCGAATAGGAATGTGACGTTCCGTGTCGGCGGCGGCTCTATTGCGAGGCAAGGATACTAGGATCGGGGTGACGAAGGGTCAGAGCGAATGACGGGCCCCGAACAGCGGCAGCAGCGGCCGCGACAGCGGCTC
>CM069132.1:101482678-101665178 GCA_035221665.1 Okamejei kenojei | reverse complement strand
CCAGGGACAGTATAAAAATAAAAGAGAAGTACAACGTAGCAAAGATGAGCGGGAAGCAAGATGAATGGGTAATGTTTAAAGAGCAACAGAAGACAATTAAAAAGGCAATATGGGGAGAAAAGATGAGGTACGGAAGTAAGCTAGTCAAGAATATAAAGGAGGATAGTAAAAGCTTCTTTTGGTATGTGAAGAGGGAAAAAATAGTTAAGACCAAAGTTGAACCCTTGAAGACTGAAAAAAGTGAATTTATTATGGGGAACAAGGAAATGGCAGATGAGTTGAACAGGTACTTTGAATCCATCATCACTAAGGAGGACATAAACAATCTTCCTGATATACTAGTGGCCAGAGGATCTGGGGTGATGGAGGAACTGGAGGAAATCCACATTAGGCAGGAAATGGTGTTGGGTACACTGATGGGACTGAAAGTTGCTAAATCCCCAGGACCCGATGGTCTGCACCACGGGGTACATAAGGAAGTGGCTCAAGAAATTGTGGACGCATTGGTGATAATTTTTCAATGTTCTATATATTCAGGATCAATTCCTGTGGATTGGAGGGTAACTAATGTAGCTAATAAAATCCCACTTTTTAAGAAAGGCAGGAGAGAGAAAACAGGGAATTATAGACCAGTTAACCTGACATCAGTGGTGGGGAAGATGCTGGAGTCAATTATAAAAGACAAAATAGCGGCACATTTGGATAGCAGTAACAGGATTGGACCGGGTCAGCATTGATTTACGAAGGGGAAATCATGCTTGACTAATCTTCTGGAATTTTTTGAGGATGTAACTAGGAAAATGGACAAGGGAGAACGAGTGGATGTAGTGTACCTGTACTTTCAGAAAGCATTTGATAAGGTCCAACATAGGAGATTAATGGGCAAAGTTAGGGCACATGGTATTGGGGGTAGAGTGCTGACATGGGTAGAACATTGGTTGGCAGACAGGAAACAAAGAGTAGGGATTAACGGGTCCCTTTCTGAATGGCAGGCAGTGACTAGTGGGTACCGCAAGGCTCGGTTGCTGGGACCGCAGCTATTTACAATATACATCAATGATTTAGATGAAGGGATTCAAAGTAACATAAGCAAATTTGCAGATGACACAAAGATGGGTGGCAGTGTGAACTGTGAGGAGGATGCTATGAGAATGCAGGGTGACTAGGACAGGTTGGGTGAGTGGGCATGGCAGATGCAGTTTAATGTTGATAAATGTGAGGTTATCCACTTTGGTAGCAAAAACAGGAAGGCAGATTACTATCTAAATGGTGTCATGTTGGAAAAAGGGTTAGTACAACGGGAACTGGGTGTCCTTGTTCATCAGTCAATGAAAGTAAGCATGCAGGTACAGCAGGCAGTGAAGAAAGCGAATGGCATCTTGGCCTTTATAACAAGATGTGTATAGGAGCAAAGAGGTCTTTCTGTAGTTGTATAGGGCCCTAGTGAGACCACACCTGGAGTATTGTGTGCATTTTTGGTCCTCTAATTTAAGGAAGGACATTCTTGCAATTGAGGTAATGCAGCGTAGGTTTACAAGGTTAATTCCCGGGATGGCGGGACTGTCATGTGCTGAGAGAATGGAGCGGCTGGGCTTGTATAGATGGATTGTTTAGATGGATGAGAGGGGATCTTATTGAAACATATAAGATTATTAAGGGTTTGGACACGCTAGAGGCAAGAAACATGTTCCTGATGTTGGGGGAGTCCCAATCCAGGGGCCACAGTTTAAGAATAAGGGGTAAGCCATTTAGAACAGAGACGAGGAAACATTTTTTCTCACAGAGAGTTGTGAATTTGTGGAATTCTCTGCCTCAGAGTGCGGTGGAGGCCGGTTCTCTGGATACTTTCAAGAAAGAACTAGATAGGGCTCTTAAAGATAGTGAAATCAGGAGATATTGGGAGAAGGCAGGAACAGAGTACTGATGATCAGCCATGATCACATTGAATGGCGGTGCTGGCTCTAAGGGCCGAATGGCCTACTCCTGCATCTATTGTCTATTGACCCATAACGACCCATAAAGGAACATACAACTCTGACTCGGGGGGGGGGGGGGGGGGGGGGGGGCTAGAATCTTGAGCAAAAAACAAACTGCAGGTCAGGCAGCATCGAGGGAGAAATTACAAATATGGTTTTGGGTCGGAGACCATTTTAGTTTGAAGATCTAAGAGTGGAGCAGATTCATGAATAACAAAAAGCAGGCCAGTCTGAACCATTGAAGATCCTCGAATGGCCCATCATTCTTTTCTGTTCTCATTTTCTCCTCAAGTAACTGAATCCCTTCTCTGTTGCTCCATACTTTGTTTGATCACAAGATGATCATTCACCCGAGAAAGGGAAAAAATCATTATCTTTCTTTCCAAGAAGACATGACTCGTGCTAGATTCAGTTTGTTCCCCAAATAATCATACAATTTTGTTTATTTGATGTTCATTTTTTTTCAAAAAGGAAATTTCTGAATGAGGGAAAGCATGTCTGTGTGGAATACCCAATGGCACTCTCAGTGGCTGCTGCCTGTGAACTGTGGGATCTTGCTGATGCCAAAGGTAATTTAATGAAATAGTTTTAGTGAAATAGTGTTAGTAGTGACTGGATTGCAGTGACTAACAATTGGAAATATGTTAGTGTCAGGGATTGGCAGGGATTGAACAGTCCTTCCAGCAATTTATATTTTACAGTGGATAAAATAATTCTGAAAACAAGGATCCTTTGGAGGCTGGTCATTTAATTAATTGTAATATTTAACCTGACATTCATCCCTTGTTCTGCACCTTGTTGGGGAAAATAGAGAAAAAAACATGTTTAATTGTAATTATATTATGAAAGACCTTTACTAAAAAAAATGAACATGTGACAGCAACAACACTAGCATTGATTTTTTTTTTCAATGAAGATTTACATATCTAATCCAGTGCACTTTAGTTCTTTACATCATTGAAACAATTTAATTTTCCATAAATTTCTCAATACAATGACCGACATCTACTACAAACCCACTGACTCCCACAGTTATCTTGACTGCAATTCTTCCCACCCTGCTCACTGTAAGGAGTCTATCCCCTACTCCCAATTCCTCAGTCTATGCTGCATCTGCACCCAGGATGAGGTGTTCCAGTGCAGGGCATCGGAGATGTCCTCATTCTTTTGGAAATGTGGGTTCACCTCTTCTATTATAGATGAGGCTCTCACCAAGGTTTCCTCTATATCCTGCAGCTCCGCTCTTGCTCCCACCCCCCTACTCGTAACAAGGACAGAGTCCCCCTTGTCATCACCTTCCACCCCATCAGCCAGCACATACAAAATATAATTCTGCGACACTTTTGCCACCTCCAGCGAGTTCCTACCACTGGCCACATCTTCCCATCTCCTCCTCTTTATTCTTTCCGTAGAAACCGTTCCTTCCGTAACTCCCTGGTCAATTAGTCACTTCCCACCTAGACCATGCCTTCTCCCGGTACTTTCCCCTGCAACCGCAGGAAATGCTGCACCTGTTGCTTTACCTCCCCCCTCACCTCCATCCAAGGACCCAAACAGTCTTTCCAGATGAGGCAGAGGTTCACCTGCACCTCCTCCAAACTCATCTGCATTCGCTGTCGTTGGTGTCACCTTCTCTACATCGGTGAGACCAAGCGTAGCCTCAGCGACCGCTTCGCCCAACACCTCCACTTAGTCCGTACTAACCAACATGATCTCCAGGTGGCTCAGCACTTCAACTCCCCCTCCCATTCCCAATCTGACCTTTCTGTCCTGGGCCGCCTCCATTGCCAGAGTGAGGCCCAGCGTAAATTGGAGGAACAATACCTCATATTTTGCTTGGGTAGTTTATACCCCCAGCAGTATGAACATCGACTTCTCTAATTTCAGGTAGTCCTTGCTTTCTCCCTCCTTCCCCTCCCCCTTCCCAGCTCTCCCATATAGCCTACTGTCTCCGCCTCTTCCTTTCTTTTTCCCGCCCCCCCCGACATCAGTCTGAAGAAGGGTCTCGACCCGAAACGTCACCTACTCCTTTTCTTCATAGATGCTGTCTCACCCGCAGAGTTTCTCCAGCATTTTTTGTCTACTTTCGAATTTTCCAGCATCTGTAGATCCTTCTTAAACAATGCAAATGAATGCTATGTTTGATAGAAAGCGAAAATCAGTAATGTCTCAAATTGAGGAACATTTGCTTTGAAACATCATTACTGTGCTTTATTCTCCATTAAAACCATTAAAAAACCCACAAACAGTAGCAGTTTGCTAGAATGGTTTGATTGGTACTAGATCAGTCAGGAAAAATGAGGGGGAATGAAGGGGGTAAGGGAAATGATGGAAATGGGATGCAGGAAGTGGAACAGTAGATATGGAATCGAGTAACGGGACATTGGTCTCCTGGGGAACTGCCTTCCTCCCACAACTATGGAGAGGAACATGTGATTCAGGCCACACCCAATCACTCACAATCAACAGATGTGGTGGGCACAAAAATTGAGGTGCACATTGCATCTGATTTTTCCAATTAAAACATTTCTCCCATGAATATATTTTGAACAAAGAAAAGATAACAATGGGGGAGTGGATCAGAGAAGATTTTAAAACACACACAGTCCATTACTTTCATATTGATGCACTCCTCATTTTATTGTGAGGTTTAATTATGAAACCCATGGGTATGACCTCTTCGCCCAATTCTGTAGTTGTACAGATTTAATCCAGAGTATTGAACATTATTTTTTATTGTTTTGTATCATCTAAAGAATGATTTTTCCCATAACATTTTGAATACAATAAAATATGACATTTCTGTATTTAATGCCATGTGGGATTAACTGGTAGAAATTCAAAAGTGTATCAAAAGTAACTATTGTATGCCTTTAATGGCAAACAAGGATACTGCAAAGTAGCGTTGATTGGAAGCAAAATAAGCTGCTCTACAATACTGGCTAAGAAATTGAGAGGCGTAAACTGAGATATTGTGGTATTACCTGGACCAAAGAGTATAATTACACCATTATAAGCTTTCAATCACTACTCCCAGCATAATATAAATGTTGATATTTTATAATAGAGGGAAACATGACAAGAGGTGCATGCAGAATTAATCATTTCAATCTGTTCTAGAATGTGAAATGTTATGGTTACATGTTGATGTTATGGATTTTTTTCCTGAAATACAGGAAAGATTCTACATGTGGAGCACATAGAACTACTAACAGCAGAGTACAATCTGTTAAAAGAAAAAGTGAGCGGAAAAGAGCTGATGGAGGGTACTCTACATTTCACAGGTAGCCATAATAACCAAATACCTGCACCTGAAAAGCAGCATAAATTAACATGATGATATGAAAAAGTGAAAACTTGCTTCCACAAATTGTGCTATTAACACGACTGTTTAATTTACTAAAGCTGATGTAAAGAGAGCTCCCTCCGTCTGCAACAGATTATTCTGCCACATTGTGACAATAGGTGAGGAAGTGTTGTAAAGCAGGGGGGTGCTTACAAATGCAAATTATTTTATTATTTTCAACCAAAATTATGAAGGGAATTGCATTTGTACATATCAAAACCATTCCACTGTTTTACCACACTTTAGAATGTTCTAAGATCACAAAAGGAGTGTTATAAGAGTAAATATTTGCATTTTTCATTTTCTACCATTTCATTCAGTTGAGGATTCTCAACTCTTCATTAATCTGCATGTTGGTCATGCTTTTTTTTTGTGTGTCTGACTGGTGAGAAATATAAAATAACGAAGGACTATTGAGTTTGCACTGTCCTAGGATTCATAACACTAGTGAATGCCTATATTTAAATTGAGACAGCATCAGCTAAATGGCTTTTACACAAGATTAATAACTACTTTAATGAATTTTATTTTTTGACTGTAAAATACTTTAGCACAAAAGTCATATAATAAATGGAAAGTTTTTACTAAACCAAACCTGTAAGCTGTAGTGGAGAAAAAAATGCTGGAGGAATTCATTACATAGCCTGATGTAGGGACTCGATCCGAAATGCCAACTACCCTTTTCGCTCTTCACCCACTAGGGATGCTGCTTCACCAACTTTCATCCAACAGTTAATTACTAGCTCCAAACTGCAGTATTTACAGTCTTTGGTGTCATTAAACAAGACAACACAACATTAAACAAGACAATTATTTTTTTCCATTAAGCCTTACTCAACAGGAGGACAAATCAGGTGAAGATCATTGCATTTCAAGCGAGTAGCACTCCAAATTTACTTACAGTGTCCTCCATAATGTTTGGGACAAAGACCCATCATTTATTTATTTGCCTCGGTACTCCACAATTTGAGATTTGCAATAGAATAAATCACATGTGGTTAAAGTTCACATTGTCAGATTTTATTAAAGAGTATATTTTTACATTTTGGTTTCACCATGTAGAAATTACAGCTGTGTTTACACATAGTGTCCCGTCCGTCCCCCCCCCCATTTCAGGGCACCATAATGTTTGGAACGCATGGCTTCACAGGTGTCTGCAATTGCTCAGGTGTGTATAAATGCCCCTTTAATGCAGGTGTAAGAGAGCTCTCAGCACCTAGTCTTTCCTCCAGTCTTTCCATCACCCTTGGAAACTTTTATTGCTGTTTATCAACATGAGGACCAAAGTTGTGCCAGTGAAAGTCATAGAAGCCATTATGAGACTGAGAAACAAAAATAAAACTGTTAGAGACATCAGCCAATCATTAGGCTTATCAAAATCAACTGTTTGGAACATCATTAAGAAGAAAGAGAGCACCGGTGAGCTTACTAATTGCAAAGGGACTGGCAGGCCAAGGAAGACCTCCACAACTTATGACAGAAGAATTCTCTCCATAATAAAGGAAAATCCCCAAACACCTGTCCGACAGATCAGAAACAATCTTCAGGAGTCAGGTGTGGATTTATCAATGACCACTATCCGCAGAAGACTTCATCAACAGAAATACAGAGGCTACACTGCAAGGTACAAACCATTGGTTAGCTGCAAAAATAGGATGGCTAGGTTACAGTGGTCGTGGTGGAAGAAGGGTCTCGACCCGAAACGTCGCCTATCTCCTTCGCTCCTTAGATGCTGCTGCACCCGCTGAGTTTCTCCAGCTTTTTGTGTACCCTGGCTAGGTTACAGTTTGCCAAGAAGTACTTAAAAGAGCAACCACAGTGCTGGAAAAAGGTCTTGTGGACAGATGAGACTAAGATTAACATATCAGAATGATGGCAAGAGCAAAATATGGAGGAGAGAAGGAACTGCCCAAGATCCAAAGCACCCAGCAACTGGTGATGTCCATGAATTACAGACTTCAAACAGTCATTGTATGCAAAGCATATGCAACAAAATACTAAACATGACTATTTTCATTTACATCACATTGATGCGTCCAAAACATAATGGTGCCCTGAAATGGGGGGACTATGTATAAACACTGCTGTAATTTCTACATGGTGAAACCAAAATGTATAAATGTTGCCTTCATTAAAATCTGACAATGTGCACTTTAACCACATGTGATTTATTCTATTACAAATCTCAAATTGTTGAATACAGAGACAAATAAATAAATGATGGGTCTTTGCCCCAAACATTATGGAGAGCATTGTTTGTTTATCTAGTTTACTTTGGTGTGAAATGGTGTCTTTAGTGTGTGGTGGCTAATGGACCTGTCTTTTGTTCAATGTTGATTCTTTTGTATTTCAGTTTAGCGTAATTGAAGCACATTTTTGAAATGGGGCAGAAAGGTGTATTTGATACAAGAGGAAAGCTGTACAATGTAGATTTCAAACTTAAAAAATAAAATTATTATCTGATTCCACACTGTGACTTTATGACTATGTACATGCAAGTGTGTAAGAGACCCATGTGAGTTTAGTTATCATTTTTCAAATTACAGTACTGTAATATCATTTTGCTCTTATCCACACAAAAATAGTATCCAGTACGTTTTAGGTAAAATAATGCTATCAGCGAACCCAACTGTAGGATATTAATTCATTTCCATGATTGGAAACTATAATAATGAATCCTTTTGTGGCTGAAAATAAAGCCTCTGCACTTTGCACCCTGACTAAAAAGGGCAAATTATTACCATCTAATTCTATGTACATCATTTATTTCAAAATCATCCCATAAGTACCAAATTATCTGCATTCTTATAACACCTTTCCATTCCTTGGGAGCCCACCGGTTCTTTCATATATAGATTCAGTGGTAGGTAAATTGCAGTAAAGTGATGTTTTTGCAGGGATAGATGTTAGCTAGAACACTGGGAAATTTTGTCTGAACCTCTTCACATGTTTAGTTCACTGTATTATTGATCCTTTTCACATAATGTCATACAATTTTTACATCATCCTTAACAGATGGACAAGTCTGTAGGTAATTCTAGCTCTGTAAGACAGTCCCTCAAGAAATGTCACATGCCTTTTGTATAGCACAGAAGTATCGTGACTTAATCATATTCTGGTTTATAAGATCCGAATCATAGACACAAGGAACAGCAAATGTTGGTTTACCAAGAAAATATACAAAGTGCTGGAGTAACTCAGCAGGTTGGGCAGCATCTCTGGGAAACATGAAAAGACAGTGTTTTGGGTCGGGATCCTTCTTCTGAAGAAGGGTCCTGACCCCAAAACGTCACCTATCCAAGTTCTCCAAAAATGCTGCCTGATCCTCTGAGTTACTCTCGTACTTTGTGTCTTTATGCACATGTGTCATTGAGTGATCCAAGCTCACCATCATAGAAACATCAAGATTTTTGAAATTCCTATCAATTTTACACCAATTGTGATAAAAGTAAGATCCGTGGCCATGGCTTCATCCCTGTTAACTAAGAATTGATTTTTTTTCAGTGTCATTTAAATATGAATATTATGTTTATTGAAATCTACATTTATATTCTAGGCAACTAAACCTTTGAAAGCATCCCTGATTTTAAGAAAAAACAACTGTTGGACGAACTCAGCAGATCGGGCAGCATCTGTGAAGGGTAATCGACATATTATTTCTGGTCAGGACCTTCCTCAGCCTGAGGAAGGGTCCTGACCTGAAAAATCATCTGTTCATTTCACTCTACAGATGCTGTCTGACCCACTGAGTTCCTCCAACAGTTGTTCTCTGCTCAAGATTCTAACATTTGCTCCAATTATTTTTAAGAAGATATTTGTCATAATTGTATTGTGTAGGATTTCTCATCAAATTATATTTATCTGCTTACATTTGAAAAGTATTGTTGTTGCAAAGCAAAGGCATTAAAAATCCTTATTATCTTCTAGGTGAACCTTTGGATAGGCAACGCAGTGGTTTCCCTTCCTTCAGTGGGATATCCCGTCTGACTTGGCTCATAGATTTGTTTGGCGAACTCACATTCATATCTGCTACACTCAGTGAGGATCTAAAGCAACAATACTGGAAGATGACAGCACACTTACACACAAAAGATAACAGGTTAGAAATTCAGATATCTGTCGTGTGACAATCTTTCGTTCTACTAACAGCAAGCAGTAAAAATCTAAAGATTTGTCAAGGCAAGTTTATTGTCATATGCACAAGTACGGTGTGGTACAGATATAACTTGCACTTGGACGTACAAAACATAAATTATACATAAATTACACAAATTCTGCAAGAGTGAAAAGAACATGACTGCAACAAAAACAAGACATTAGGGCAAAATACAATCAGTAAAATTTAACTGAAGAACAAATATCACAAAGTACTGGAGAAACTTAGCCGGTCAGACAGCATCTACGGAGAACATGGATAGGGATTGTTTTGGTTTGGGACCCTTCTTCAGACTAATTGTAGAGGATAGGGAAAGAAAGCTGGGAAAAGAGGATGGGCAGGACAAAGCCTGGCAAGTAGAAAGTGGATACAGGTGAGGGGAGGTTTTCATGGGCATATTGTTGGACAAAGACCAAAGATGAAAAAGCAGAAGGAATGAGACAAAAGGATCGAAGAGATATAAATTGTGAAGCTAGAGGAAGGAATGTGAGGGGGAGGGGAAAAATAGGTGCAAGTCTAGGTGGGACGCAGGGGAGGGAAGGGGAATAAAGGGAGATGGAGAAGAAGAGGAAGGAGATGTGGTTTAGTTGCCTAAATATTGAGAATTCAATGTTCATACCATTGGGTTGGAAGCTATTCAAGTAGAATATGAGGTGCTGTTCCTACAGTTTGCACTTGGCCTCACTGTTTCAGTGGAGGAGGCCCAGAACAGAAAGGTCAGTGTGGAAAGCATTGCCCAATTTCCTCTAGAGAGGCAAAAGAAGAACTAATAATATCTGTAAAAGAGTATGCTTCTGTCAAATTATAACTGAAAGTCAATGGAAGTATTCAAGGACCAACAGTGAAAGATGGATATCAGTAATTTAAAGTCATGCTACCTCTTAGTGTAGTAGAGTGCTATACTATTTTTTGATTCGGAGACTAAGCTTCAACGTTAAACAGATAAAAATGCTTGATTAAAGATTGTGTAATCTTAATTCACCACTGATCCTGCACTACAGTTGTTTGCTTTATGATATCTAGAAATTGTACTGTACTTAAAAAAAGGTGCCTTAAAGCAGTACTTAAAGAAAAACTTACCACCAAGAAGATTCAATCCTGACCTCGGGTGCTGTTTGCACCAAGTTTGCACGTTCTCCCCATGACTGCCTGGGTTTCTTCTGGGTGCTTTGGTTGCCACCCACACCCCTAAAATGTGGATTGGATATCAGTGATAGACAAAAAATCAGGGACATGGGAGTAAGTTCAACTGAGGATGGAGAGACCAGGGGATCAGGGAGAAGATAATGGGGGGGGGGAGAATGTTTTTTGTGCCCCGTTATGCCTAATAAACAGGTGCAAGTGGATCCAAGTTCAATGCACTCGAGAATTTATCCCATGCCATTGATTAAAAACCTTCTCCACAAGGAAATGTTTGTTATATCATAAATGAATGTTTACCATTCTACACAAATTATTGTAATGATGACAGAAATAGTGAAAATATTTTGTTTCTTTTGTAAGAGATATCAATTTCTTAATGACTTAAGTTGTGATTCTGAGTTTGCTTTTTCGGTCTCTCTGAGGTTAAAAGACTTGGGCTGATCGACATCTAATGCTGAAACACCAGGTTGTATTGATGTATCAAGGAAACGTGATATGGAATTTCAATTTACTATATCTTATCAAGTGTCCGCTTTTTATTAATTATTTTAGAGCCTTAACCTGGATTGAAGAAAGAGGACCAGGATTAAGACGTGCAAAGCAGATCAATTTCCAATTTAAATCGGACATTTTGGATCATCTTCCAGAAGTGCCCAATAGACATGGTGGACTATTCATGAAAGACCTCAATTTGTTTGCCCAGAAGCTAGTAGGGCAAAATCTCACTGACACTCCAGAAAGGAAACGCATCCTGCACTGCCTGGGCCTGGCAGATGAGATAAAGGCTTTCTGTGAGCGGTCTCCATCAAGTTGTCATGATTATTAAACTTTTACTTTTGCACGTATAATTGGCTATGTTAGATTGTTGGAATTTGTTGTAAGGATTAATATCTGTGGCTGTTTTAAAAAAAAATTCAGATGAATATAATTTCATTAGACCTCTTCAGAGCTTATGTTAAAACCAGAAAGTGATATATTTTGTAATTATATAAAGTGGTTACCAGCAGTTGGATGAATACTGATTTCATTGAATCTTTTGTTTTATTCTTGTTCTTTTATGATAGTGTTTGTTAAAACATCACATGGCTAGAAATACTATGATATGTTTTGGACATAACCTTTATCTGAAGCAATAACTGGAGCAGGGGTTAGTATTAATTAGCCTTTTGCTGTTAATTTTTTCCTGCGTGCTTATTAAAACTTGATACGTGTGATATTTGAGCCTTTAATATTACGTGTTTCCATAGCAATGCAGAATTATAAGACAGACATTTTCCTGTTCTCTTCTTTAGCAATGTTATATGTATGCAGGGAGATAATAAATGAAAAGATTACTACGTAAATATTTGTTAGATAAATTCTCATTATAGTAAGGTTAAGAATACACATTAATTCTGATTCCACCCACAATAATCTCAGCTATGTTTAGGTAAAATTGTAGCACACTCCACAACTTAATTTGTGATCTCCACAGGTTTGATTAAAGTAGTCCCCATGTGGTAGCGTATTTGATTATTGTGCAAAATGCTGGAATAACTCACAAGTTAGGCAGCATCGTAGAGGAAATGGATAGGTTACATTTCGTAGTAGGGGGGGAGAAAGCTGGAAAATAGATGGGGGCGGGACAAAGCCTGATTGGCAGATAGATGGAGTAAGTGACAAAGGCTACAGTTGAACAGGATACAAAAGGGTGTCAGATAAGGAGAGAAGAGGAGTGAAATGTAAAACCAGAGGGTCATATGTGGAAGAGAACAGGGGCAAGGTGAAAGAGGGTGGTAGAGTGCGAGAAATAGGTGGGAAATAGGTGAGAAATAGAAATAGAAACACGCTGGATGGTGTGGGGGGTCTGTGGGTAGGAGCACAGGTAATAGAGAGGAGGAATTTCTCCCACTCCCCCCCCACCCCCCCCCCCCCCCCCCCCCCCCCCCACCACCCCCCCCCCCCCTCCACCCCCACATCACCCATCCGTCTATATGCATTGGCTTTACATTTAGTTCAGTGCATTCTTAACTTTTACTTAAGCAATAAATATGTGAAGCAACGCTTGGCATGTCTTCCTCCTTTTCCTTTGTCATGTAATTTTCAAAATTCATCAAATTCCATGTGATGTGTCTTTAAATAATGATGCTGAAATCATCATTATTACGGTCGATATTACGGATCCACTACTGATTTTCTGGCACTCTTGGTTCTAGAGTCTTGCTGGATTTTCTGTTTTGCTGAACCAATCAAGGTCACAACCGAGAGGAATCAAATGGTACCTGAACGGTCCACCTAGCCATTGCAGAGCCGAAATACTGGCCCACAAAGTTGGCCTCTGGGAAAGGCCACAGTGGGCAAATTTCACCCGCCAAAGTCCCAAATGAGGTTGATCACCTCAACCAGCCAAGGTGCCACATTTCCAAGGTGACATCTGGGGGGGGGGGGGGGGGGGGGATTTCAAGTGTGCTCTCGTAATTATGTCTGGATTATAGGAGGTGCCAGACCTCCAGTTGCCGGAAAATTGATGGTGGACCTGATCCATTATGCCTGTACACCCTAAGGGTTGGAAAATTCTGGTTCCAAGAGGCACACTGTTACAGTGTCAAGAATTTAATAAACTGTATTCAATCACATCATTTGTTATTGTTTTGTCATATGCAGAGTTTGGCAAAATTAATAAAAGTTTATTCATCTGTATATTCAACTATATCTGTATATTCAAACTCGGCAAGGCCAGCAGCATAATAATCATTTCTTCCCAGCTGTTATCAGGCAACTGAATCATCCTAACACACCCACAGAGCAATGCTGAATTACTATCTACCTCTTTAGTGACCCTTGGACTATCCTTTATCGGACTTTGCTGGCTTTATCTTGCACTATACATTGCCTTGCAATGTAAGAAAGTGAAACTAATTTACACTCTTATTCTTTACTTATGAATTTTGTTATTTTAAAAGATAAGTATAGTGCATCTAAGAACTAAATTACAGTTAGATAAGTTTTAAAATAAGTTTACTAAAAGTATAGGGCACGCTGAAAATAGCAATAGAATGCCCACTAAATACACTTACACAAGTTTGCCCTCCCCACCTAAGATCATGAATCATGTGTAAGTATATTTAACCATTACCAGCATTATCTGTAGTTCAACCATTGTGCAGAGGTACACCAGCAAATTATTTGACTGCTGTGAAATAGGAGAAGCATCCCACCTGTGCCATTACTGACCTTCACCTAATATTCAGCAGGAGTATTTGATATCATTGTAAAACTAGAAACCCAGCTGATATTTTTCCACTTACTTTGCCCAGAGACATTGAAACCAACCACAGAGTAACAACGTGTTACTGAGACCAACAAACAACATAGAGATCGAACCTTAAGCTCTTCTGATCTCTACAACCCTTTTCTATATTAGATAGAAACATAGAAAATAGGTGCAGGAGTAGGCTATTCGGCCCTTCGAGCCAGCACCGCCATTCATTGTGATCATGGCTGATTGTCCCCAATCAATAACCCGTGCCTGCCTTCTTCCCATATCCCTTGATTCCACTAGCCCCTAGAGTATCTAACACTCTCTTAAATCCATCCAGTGACTTGGCCTCCACTGCCCTCTGTGGCAGGGAATTCCACAAATTCATAACTCTCTGGTTGAAAAAGTTTTTTCTCACCTCAGTCTTAAATGGCTTCCCCTTTATTTTAAGACTGTGGTCCCTGGTTCTGGACTCGCCCAACATTGGGAACATTTTTCCTGCATCTAGCTTGTGCAGTCCTTATATAATGTTATATGTTTCTATAAGATTGCCCCTCATCCTTCTAAACTCCAGTGAATACAAGCCTAGTCTTTTCAATCTTTCCTCATATGACAGTCCCGCCATCCCAGGGATCAATCTCGTGAACCTATGCTGCACTACCTCAATCCTTCCTCAAATTTGGAGACCAAAACTGGACACAATACTCCAGATGTGGTCTCTATACCAGAGCCCTATACAACTGCAGAAGAACTCCTTTACTCCTTTACTGAAATCCTCCTGTTATGAAGGCCAACATTCCATTAGCTTTCTTCACTGCCTGATGTACCTGCACGCCAACTGGTGTACAAGGACGCCCAGATCTCGCTGCACCACCCCCTTGCCTAACCTAACCCCATTGAGATAATCTCCCCCCTTGTTTTTGCCACCAAAGTGGATAATCTCACATTTATCTATATTATACTGCATCTGCCACGCATCTGCCCACTAACTCAACCTGTCTAGGTCACCCTACAACCTCCTAACATCCTCTTCACAGTTCACACTGCCACCCAGCTTTGTGTCATCCGCAAACCTGCTAGTGTTGCTCTAATTCCCTCTTCCAAATCATTAATATATAACAGCGAGCCTTGCGGCACTCCACTCGCCACTGCCTGACATTCTGAAATGGACCCGTTCACTCTTATTCTTTGCTTCCTGTCTGCCTACCAATTTTATCTCCATGTCAACATCCTAATCCCAATAACGTGCTCTCATTTTAGTCACCAGTCTCCCGTGCGGGACCTTATCAAAGGCTTTCTGAAAGTCAAGATACATTACATCCACTGGCTCCCCTTCATCCAATTTACTTGTCACATCCTCAAAAAATTCCAGAAGATTAGTCAAGCATGATTTCCCTTTCGTAAATCCATGTTGTCTTGGACTAATCCTTTTACTGCTATCCAAATGTGCCATTATTACCTCTTTAATAATTGACTCCAGCATCTTTCCCACCACCGGTCAGGCTAACTGGTCTGTAATGCCCCATTTTCTCTCTCGCTCCTTTCTTGAAAAGTGGGATAACGTTAGATAACGTAAGATATTGCAACCTCACATTGGACCATTGATTTATATTAAATGGAGAGATACAGCAGACACAAGGAAATGTAGATGCTGCTTTACCACATAAAGACAGAAAATATTGGAGTAACTCAGCATGTCAGGCAGCATCTCTGAAGAACATACTGATGTTTCAGGTGGGATCCTTCTTCTGATTGTTAGGGAAAGTTGGAAGGAGGAGAGAGGTAGGATAAAGGCTGGCGAGTGATAGGTGGGTGAGGCAGGTTGGTTTTAGATAGGCAGATATTTAAACAAAGGCCAGAGATGTAAAGACAAATGGTGTGAGATAAGGATCGAAGACGTGCAAATTGTCAAGCCTGAGAAAGAAATATAGTTGGAAGGGGAAGTGAAGAATGGTGCGAGTCCTGGCACAGGAAGAGGAGGGGGAGAAAAAGAAGATTGTAGGTTAGTTACTTTAACTTGGAGAATTCAATGGTCATACCATCAAGTTGCAAGCTACCCTAGCGGAATATGAGGTGCCATTCCTGCTGTTAATGCGGAGTCTCACACTGGCAATGGAGGAGGCTCAGGCCAAAAAGGTCAGTATGGGAATGGGAAGAGAAGTTAAAATGGTTAGCAACCGGAAGATCCAGCAGGCCTTGGTGGACCGAGCACTCTGTTCGGTAAAACGGTGGCTGGGTCTATGCTTGGTCTCGCCAATGTCAAGGAGGCCACATAGGGAACACCAAACCCTGTTAGAAGAGGTCAATGTAAACCTCTGTCTCATCTTGACTTCTGGGGTCCCTGGATAGATGTGAGGGAGGAGGTATAGAGTTAGGTTTTATATCGCCTGCAGTTGCAGGGGAAAGTACCTGTGGAGGGGGTATTTTAAGTGGGTGAGTAAATCAAGGAGTTGAGGGAGCAGTCTCTGCAGAAGGCAAATTAGGGTGGGTTTGGGAAGATGTAACCAATGGTGGGATCATGTTGAAGCAGGTAGAAATGTTGGAGAATGATACAGAGGCTGGTGTGATGAATAAGGATAAGGATCAGGGGAACTCTCCTTGTTTCCTCGGGGGGGGGGGGGGGGGGGGGGGAAGCAAGAGCAGAACTCTGGGAGACAGAGGAATGCAGGTAAGGGATGCATCTATGAAAGCAGGGGGAAGCCACATTTAATAATGAAAGAGAGTAAGGGATAGTTTCTTTGCAAGAGGCAGGGTGGGAAGAGTTGTCATCCAGATAACTGGAATGGAAGTTTGTAGTAGAAGTCAATCGACAAGTCTGTCCCGTGATGACGAGAGATCAAGAAAGTGCAGAGAGATGTCAATGTTTGGCTTATTGAAAATGGAAACAATAATTTTCAAATAGTTAAAGGGAGTCTAATATAAATCACATACCATACAAAGATCACTCAACACCAGAGATTTTATTTTTCACTTGGTGTATGTGATGTCGTTAATTGATGCTAAGTGGGACCTAACTCCTGCCAAATTTTTTAATAACTTTCTACCTTTCTTCTGATTTAATGCCACGGTTATGCTGATGCACCAAGGCTAAGCACAAACCACAAATGTTATATTTTCAAAGAGTAAATTTTATAAACCTCTCAATCCCGTTACTTCCACAATTGTAGGGAAAGATGGAGAAAGGAAGTATAGTTGGAACAATTAGTCTTCTGGTTTGGTACACTGTTCTATCTAAAATTAGCACATTGCCAGAATAATATGGTTGAGATTGCTGCCATGCCAGGCTTGCAGTGAATTGAACCAGTTCCAAAACTCTTCCAAGAGTTCTCTTCTTATTTGCCTGGTTACAGCATTTTCTAGATACAAAACCACTGTGTGGCTTATCTGGTAGAACTGGTGCCTCAAAACCTAGTCTTCTATCCCATTTTGGTTGCTGTATGGAGTTTCTATGTTCTGCTTGTGACCATGTGGATATACTCGGGTTACTCTGTGTTCTGCCTATGACCCATGTTCTGCCTATGACCACAATGATAGTCCCTGCTCTGGTTTCCTTCTACTCCCTTCTAACACCAAGTTCCTTCTAACACCAAGTTGTATTGTTGTATGTTAAATGGGCACAGCAACTAATCACGGCAGTGATTGGAACTGGGGGCATGTTCATGAGAATATGTGGGGAATTGATTACAGGAATAATTAGTGGGGGAATGTGAGTAGCCATAGATGATAGGCTAAATTTCAGTTAAGAATAGGTTTGCAATTAAACATGGAAATTAAGATCCTAATAGACAAATGCTGCTCCATCAATGGCTTTGACAAAAAACATCATTCCAAGGAGTGAGTAGCATGAGATTTTTATAGTTAAGTATCTATACTTAAGTTTGTTTTTTGAATTTAAAATCACTTGTTAATCACCTCCAATCAATCTCTCCAGCACTGATAATTAATTTTAAGTAGAAATCTCATTCTTTCAGGTTTTAATTGTGGTTGATATGTTAAAAATAATTGTTTTCTTGCATGTGTGTCTTCTCCCTCTTAATTTAGTCCTTATTTCCTTTGATTTCTCTTTCTGTGCCTGGTCTAACACTAAATTCATCAATTTTAAATCATTCATCTTTATTCAGGGCCTGTATTGAATATTTATGGGTTCTTCAATTTACTCCGGTTTGATGTGTACTTTATGGATATAACATACCTTTGCACAATTACCAAATACAGGATGAGAAAAATGAGATGGCTATTAAAGGAGCAAGGACAAGTTTAAATTTGTGCCATTACACGAAGTAACTGTGTGGTGCTTCAGTATATACAGAAAATTAAGTGTCGTAAAAATCTAATGGGAAATAATCTGCTTTTCATGCCAAACAATTCACATGAAGACAGACATAAGGAGAAGTGAGATATTATGTAAGCTATTTTTCTTGTTCTTGCCAGCTAGATCTAATTTGTTTTTTAACATCAAAATGTAACAAGGCCACAGCATAGGAGAACAGATTTCTATAAGTAATTTACATTTCCTCTTCAGCATAAATGCAATGACTTGACCTTTAAGAATGCATAGTAATTTATGTAAATGGAATGGTGAGACTTCACCAGTGGTCTCCTAACAAGTTCATTGGGGACTCCGTCTCGGACAGAAATTATCACTATTATAGTAGGTATGTTACAATACTTACCTTCAGTGGCGCTGCAGTTCTGCCACGGCACGCGACTTTGGCGCCTTTGAGAGGGCGGCGGGTTTAAAATGCAATTTTTCTCCAGCCTATTCAAATCGAATTTGAACAGACTGTTTAGTTGCTGAAGAAAAATCACTTCGACTGCCGTTTATTAAGTTTATTAAAATTAGCACGGGATAATTTAATAGCAGTAGTAAATTAAAAATCTTCTAATGCCGTCAACGCCGACAATGGGACGGATCTCACGTAGGGGACAAAGCAACATTCGCCGTTTATTTTTTCATATGAACTTGTTTCTTAGGATGCCTTTAATCAAAATTTCACGTTGCAAAAAGGTGACTTAGGACCCATACGAACCGGCAGTGTTTTTCCTGCCGATAAGGGGTTTAAATTCACCGCAACCGCAATGTTCCTATTGACCGCGTTCCACAAAAACCCCCTCGCAAGATGATTAAAATGGCCATTAATTTACGGGAATTAAAAACTAAATTCCTTCCATTTGGCCTATAAATTCATGACAATGAGATGTAAAAATCATGTTATATTGTGAATTCTTGTGTGAATGTTATTTGGACACTTAGGCTTTTTAAAAAATGTTAACCTTTTCTTAAGAAATGGATAGATGTTTAGATCTAGTAATTGAATTTTGTAATTAGCTACAATTAGGTAACTAACTAATTATATGCTTTAATTTCAGGTCATCCAAGTAAGATTGTATATTTGTTTCAGAATGCTTCAATCTATAATAACTGAACATTTCATTGAGCTCTTAATTTTTAAGAAAGTTATGGGCTTTTGACTGTCCTTGATCACAGCTTTTGTGTTAAGTCAATAGAAAAGCAATAGGGAACAAGATGCTAATTTCTTAGTATGAAAATGGCCATAACTTTTTTAATACTGAAGATATGAAAGTGAATTAGGTGTCAAATTAAACTTCTTTTTATGCTTATCTGATGGGATAAATTGCAGACTTGATTTTTTTAAATCTCAACATTTTGTAACATTGCTAATTATAGTAAACTGCAATACAAGTTCTCTGTTTCAATCATTTGTCGACACATTCCTGGCGACTGTATAAGAATACGAGTGACCTTTCAATTGTTAGTGTTTTGGGGTGCAATGAAACGGATAACTGCCACTGTCCATGAAGGATACGATTATCTGAATTGCAGCAAGGTAGGTAGAATGGTGAAGCAGCCTTCTCAATTCGACTGTTAGCAAGAACATTTCAGGTTACGTGGGAGTCACAACCAACCATATTGTCTTCTAATTTACAGTTGCAGACCGTGGCTTTGTAGCTACCACCAATAGCTCTTCTGAATGAAAACATGCAGCTTAATGCCAGCTCTTTACTCCAGAGATGGTCCACCAGTTGCACTAGCTATACTTCAACATATCTTGGTTTATAACATAACATATAACAATTATCTGCTTACAATTATCAATTTACATTCATGTATTTTTCTTGACCTCGTACAAAAGAAGTAAAATTCACAAAATAACGATGAAGATTTTGTACAGTCGAATGACTGATTGCTGTCCGCTCTCTTAATTCTAGTTCAATGCAAATATTCACAGGAGTGAACTTTTAGTGTAAAAACACAACAGAACAGCTAATTATGCCTTTGACAAAGAAAAACATCCCAAGGCATTTCAATGAAATATTATCAAAGAAAATTCGACAAAACACAAATTAGTGTGGTTGACCAAAAAAACATGTTCAAAGGCAGATTTTTAAAGTTGATCTTAAGGAAAAAAAGAGACATTTCAAAGCTTCAGGGTTGGCAGCTGAAGCCATTGAGTTTATTGTCATTTGTACAAGTGCGGTGAGGTACAGCTACAATGACAATCTTACTTGCATCAACACAGGCACATGGACACAGACAAACACGCAAAACATAGATTATATATAAATTATACAAGACTAAAAAGGAAAAGGTTTTGCAAAACCAAGACATTAATGCAAAACATACTTGGAAACAAGCCCACGGTAGTACAAGAGATGGTCCATAGTGTTCCATTACTTAGGAAGGATTATGGTTGTGCAGGTCGGTTCAGAACCATGATTGTGGGAAAGTGGCTGTGTCTGAACCTGGTGGTGTGGGACTTCAGGTTGCCCAAAGGGAGTAGCGCGAAGAGGACACGCCTGGATTGTGAGGATCCTTGATGATCCTTCTTGAGGCAGCACCTAATGTAGATGGTTTTGCCAGTGGGGGGGTGCCTGTGATGCACTTGCCTCATTTCACCACACTCAGCAGCCTCTGTGCATTGATATTACCCTACCAGGCCATGATGCAACCAGTCAGGATATTTTCAACAGTGTATCTGTAAAGGTTTGTTAAAGTACTCAGTGACATGCCAAATCTCTTTAAATTTCTAAGAAAATTGAGATCTTTATAATCACATCGAAGTGCTGGGCCCAGGACAGGTTATCTGAGATGTTTATACACAGGAATTTGAAATTGCTAACTTTCCGTACTGCTGACCCACCAATGAAAACTGGCATATGGTCTCCCAACTTGCCACTTTTGAGGACAACGGTTAGTTCCTTGATTTTCTTGGCATCGGTGTCAAAGTTATTATAATCAGAAATGTTTAAGTGGCCAGAATTTAATGAACACAAATGTATTTATGGATAGAAGGAATGGGTGACGTTTCGGGTCGAGAGCCTTCTTCAGAATTAATTGCTGTCTGAGTAAATCTGAAGGGTCTCGACCCATAACGTCACCATTCCATCTATCCAGAGATGCTGCCTGTCCCGCTGAGTTACTCCAGCATTTTGTGTCTAGCTTGGGTTTAAACGAGCATCTGCAGTTCCTTCCAACAACAAATGTATTTGTTTTGAATACCATAGAAAATGCAGCAAAACTGCTAGCAAAATAACAGTAACATGCAAAAACTATAAAGCTTGTAAGGGATTGAACTTGTTCCCAAAACTCAACCAGTGTTATGTTGTTTCCCTGGTTACAGTATTTCGCTGAAATACAATTGCTGTTATAGCAGTACAATGCTGCAGTGAGTAGAGCTGCTGCCTCACTGCTCCCATGACTCAGGTTCTATTTTGACCTGCGGTGCTGCTAGTATTGCGATTTTGTGTTCTCACAATGACTATTGGTTTCCCTGGCTGAAAATTGGCTAATTGGCCTCTATAAATTACTGTAGGTGGCTGGTGGGCGAATCAGCGAGGAGTTAATGACCATGCAAATAGTTTACAGGGAAATAAGTGAGGGAATGGGAGTGGTGGGATTGCTCCGAGCAGGGCCTCTGAGAGGAATTTTTTCAGTGGGTACAAAGTTTCTTTCGGGCCCCCTTCCCTTCTGCATTAATCATCCTGTTTTTACCCACTACGTTTTATGCCATGTGCTGTAGCCTCTAAGGCCAAAATGGGTATGGAAGATGAGAGAGGGGTGGAATGGAGCGCTCTGTTGATTTTCTGCATTTGAGGTCTTATGCTCCTATACTCCCTCCAGGATAAATATGAATAAATATAAATAAACTAAAGGGATCAGAAATAAGAAAGCACATTTGTTTTGAACATCTTTGTTTATGCTACAATACAGAGAAGGAGAAAGAATTCACATTGAAACACCCTTTTATATTTCAATGCAGATCAGATCATCAGAAGACATAATTATTGGTAAAAAGTAAAAAAAGGTAGATAGTTTTTACTTTAAATAAAGAGCTTTCCCGGCCTTTTTGTGAAAATTTTCAAATTACAGCATGAAAAATTATTGTTCTGGTAATGTTTGATTCAATACTTAGCCTGGCCAAATCCACAAGACGTTCCTGAGACATTGTAGGCCTTAAATAATTCTTAATCAGCTTGAGTTTGCTAAATTACCTCTCTGCAGAAGCTACTGGTGCCGAAATTGTTAATAGTATTCTTATGGGCCTGTCCCACTTAGGCGATTTTTCAGGCGACTGCAAGAGACTATGCAGTCACCACATGGTCGCCACGTGTTCACAGGTAGTTGCCGGGGAGTCGCCTTCATGGTCGCGAGGAGTTCCCGCATTCTGGGAACTAGTCACGGCCTCATTATGGTCGCCGTGAATTTTTCCATATGTTGAAAAATTAGCGGCGACTAGAATGAAGCTGCCATGGAGAGTAGCAAGAATTCTCGTGCCGTAGGTGGGTCGCCAGGAGGTCCTAATGGGTTGCCAGGAGGTCGAAGGTTCTCGGAGGTTCTCGTAGGTTGTAACCGGTGCCGACCGGTGAATTTCATTGACTCATTGGGGAACAAAAGGTAAGCAGTCGTTTTCAGAACCAAGGATAACCGACCGGTAATGTTAATGTCCGCCGAGATTCACAGCCGTGTATCTCTGGCTTCTTAAAAGTTGTCTCCACTCCTTTTATTCCCCTTCTCCCCATTCTCCCCCCTCTCCCCCTCCCCCCTTTTAAAGGACTTACCGCACACTGTCCTTTAGCCATCTTTTTTGTTTGTTTTTTTGTTTGTTTTTTTTTGTTAGAAGTAAGTACAATTGTGTGGTACTTGAGTACCTAATACATACATACATATTTTCATTCTTGTACAACTTTGTACTTTTGATTTAATAATAAAAGAACAGCGAGAGAAAAAAGAAATAGTGTCAGAATAGATAGACAAGCGAGTAGAAACAGATAGCCCAAGAAATAAAGGACAGAGATGAGAAGCTAAAAAGATTGAAAGAAAAGGAGAAAGTAAAGAAAAGAGAGATTAGATCTACCTATTTCGTATTTTTGCCCATCCCTCACCCGGTTCGAAACCATTTAATTTCTAATGTTATGTTATGTTGCACCATATGCTTGTAAAAAGTTGATAAAAGGAGACCAAGTCTTTAAGAATAGGTCTACTTTGCCTAGTAGGAGGAATCTCATTTCTTCAAGATGTAGCATTTCAGACATGTTTGAAATCCACATCTTGAATGTTGGCGTGGTTGCGTTTTTCCAAAATTTGAGTATACGTTTTTTTTGCTATTATTAGACCATAATTAAGAAAAGCTTCTTGGAATATAGTTAATTTACTTTCCTCTTCCATTGATCCAAAGATAATCAGTTCTGTATAGGGGTTCAATTTTGTGTTAAATAGTTTTGTAAAAATTCCAAAAATTTATACAGTTTTGTACAAGAGACAAAGGAATGTGCTATAGTGGCATTTTGAGTTAGACATTTGTCGCAGATGGGGGAAACATTTGAAAATATTTTATTCAGTCTAGTTTTTGAATAATATAGTCTATGTAAATTTTTTAATTGAATTAGGTTATGTCTTACATTAATTGAACATTTATTTACATATAATAAATTTTTTTCCCCATCTATCGTTCGGAATTTTTGTCAATAACTCTTGTTCCCAGTCCCTTGTCGTTGGTGTTTCTATATTTAGAATTGTATTATATAAGTAAGATATTAAATTGCTTGATTCTGCCTTTCTATTCATTCCTTCCTCCAATAAATCTGGGGTTAAAGTTTGATATCCTAGTATATATTTTTTCAAATAATCTTGAATTTGAAGATATTTGAAATTGATTACTTTTCAAATTATATTTTAGTTGTAATTGTTGGAATGATAAAAGTTTTCCTATTTCATACATATCTCCCTTCGTTTTAATTGCTATTCTTTCCCAATGGATAAACGTTTTATCAATAATGGATGGTTTGAATGAGGGATTATTAGCTATTGGAGAAAGAAGTGATAATTTTCTTAATTTTAAAGTTAGTTTTATTTGTTTCCAAATTCGTTTTATACTGTGAATAATTGGATTCTTCCTATATATTATATTCTTCAGTTTCATCTGGGAAAGAAGGATCGCTCCTATATTTTTAAGGGGAACAATCCTCTTTCTCCATTCTTATCCAATCTACCTGTTGGGAAGAACTGTCCAACCAATAGATTATATTTTTAATATTCACTGCCCAATAGTAATACAATAAGTTAGGGAGTGTCAGTCCCCCTGATTCTTTAGATTTACACAAGTGTTTTTTTTTAAATTCTGTGTGATATATAATCCCATATGAAGTTTATAATATAAGTGTCTAGTTTTTTAAATAATTTTTTAGGTAAGTATATTGGTATTGGTTGAAATAGGTACAATATTTGTGGGAAGATGATCATTTTTATCGCATTTATTCTGCCTATTAAGGACATCGGCAGTGTTTTCCAAAATTTAATCAACCCATTTAATTTAGTTAATAAAGGGATATAGTTTGCGTTGAGTAATGTTAATTACAGCGCCAACCTTCCTGTTCATCGCGGTGTGTGTCTGTATCACCTTGGCTTTGCACTGTGTGTATTTTTTAGACAGCGCTCCCCAGCTTTCCCTGTCCCCCACCTGCTTGATGGGCTGGTGAAGGAAGTGATGTGTTTGTGTATGTTCCATTCTGACAGTCGCCTTTCCAGTTGCTGGTTTTTCAGGCGACTGCCAGCAACTTGACAGTCACCGGCAGTCCACTGAAAAATCGCCGAAGTGGGACAGGCCCATTAAGCTAACACAATCATTTGGAAACCGGTCACCAAGTCTGTACTCTGTAAGCAAGTCCAACAGATCTAATGGCTTTAACTGTGCATTCACCCTCCCACTAACACACACACTCAGACACACACACCCACTCACACACACCCATTCAGTCTCACACACCTACCCACTCACCCACACCCACAGATCCACACCCACTCACACAGACCCACCCACACCCACTCACACACCCACCCACTCACACACATATTCACACACACCCACGCATGCACACCCACTCATACACACCAACCCACACCCACACTCACACCCACTCACACACAACTACAAAACAATTGCAACTTTTTACACTCTTGTAACCTTAATAAACTCCTTGCTCATAATAAACGGTATTATAATAAACAGTATCATACTAAACAGTATCATAATCTATAACGCAAAATTGTCGTATCTCTTGGGGATTCTCCTTTCATGGTTTGGTCTACCAGCTGGCACAAAAGTATCAGAGCCTGTTGAATCTGCCACTGTGTTGTCACCCAGACGCCGTCTCTGCTCACCACCTGCGTTGAGCGTGCTGCCTCTGGAACTCTGGTCACCACCTCGGAAATGCTGGTTGTCTCAGGAACACCAGCCCCCACCTCAGGGATGGCGTCTGACCCATCTGAATCGGTAGCACTTGGTGGATTTTGGGCTACCTCATTTTGAGTGTCTCTGGGCATGTACTTTTTGACGCTTGATACCTTTCTCTTGTAGATAACACCTTCTGGAAACTTGGCTGCCACCATGGTGCCGCTCCTCGATATGACATTGTATGGCTGGCAATGGAAAGGAGTGTCTATTACCGCCATCATCTCGCCTCACAAGCAGATCATCCTCAGGAATTATTTCAGAGTGCCTGGCTCCTCGTTTCAAGTCAGCATTTTGCCACACCTTACATTTTGGCATCACTGTTCCTGGTCTTCCATGATGTCTCGCACTTCTGGTATTTTAGTGCAAATTTTCCTTCCAAACAAAGCTTCTGCTGGACTTTTCCCTGTCGTTGAGTAAGTGGTCGCCCGAGGCTAACAGTGCCTCCTTCCAGTTTTTCCCTTCGGCATGGGCGATTTGTATCCTCTTCTCTATGGACTGGTTTTGTCTCTCTACTTCTCCGTTAGCTTGTGCCCATTTCAGAATCACCTTATGATGATGGATGCCTGTGATTCTCATGTATTCAGCAAATGTCTCAGAAACAAACTGTGGCCCGTTGTCGGAGTACAATGTAACGGGCAACCCATGGCTGGTGAAGATCTCTGCTAATGCCTGTACAGTCTTTTCTGCTGTAGTTGACGTCATCACTACATACTCATAGTACCTACTATAGTACCCTACCACTACCATAATTGATTCACCCGTTGGAAGTGGTCCAAGAAAGTCAACAGCTATATCAACCCATGGTCCTGTTGCCAACTTTGTATTTCTAACTGGTTCTGGTGAATTGCTCCTGCTTGTGATTTGGCATCCGTGACATTTGACAAAATCTTCGGCATCTTCCTCACAACCTGGCCACCACACTTTGCTCCGTTAATTCTGTTTAGTACCGACGATGCCTAAATGTCCATGTGCTAATGACACGATCCTTGGTCGTAGTGCCTGCGGGATCACCAATCTGGTACCTCTCATTGCACACTGACCAATTACACAAAATTCATCTTTTATGGGAATATATGCATTGATCCCATTGCCCACTGTGTTTACACTGATACCTTTGAGTTCAGAATCATGTTCTGATTCCCTTTCCTTCATTGTCACGGCTCCTGGCGTTGACTGAGTTGCGACAAATCGCTTCCATCTCTAGCGTGGATGTTGCTCCCAGCTGTCCATCCTTCAACAGTCTCGACAGCGGGTCCACGATGTTTGCTTTCCCAGCAATGTGGACTACTTTGTACTTGTACTGTTGGAGTCTCAGCACCCAACGTTCTCTTCTGGCACATGGCTTAGACCTTGTTGAATAGATCGCTTCCAGCGGCTTCTGTGATCTGTAACAAGTTCAAATTCAATGCCATACAAGTATGCATGGAACCTTTCACAGGCCCACACTAGTCCCAGTGCTTCTTTCTCTGTTTGAGAATACCTTCTCTCCATGCTGGTTAACGATCAACTGGCATATGCTATGATTCTGGGTCCATATGCATGTGTCTGTAGATGCTAAGCCGACCGGACTAGCATCTGCTATGACTTTTGTTGGTGCAGCTGGATCATAATATCCAAGGGTGTCTGCACTCATTAGACTCTGTTTCAGTGATTTGAATGCCTGTCTCTGTTCACTATCAACCTAGAATGGTACGTCTTTCCTGGTCAACGTTCTCAGCGGATCTGCCAGTGTAGCAAATTTTGGAATAAATATTGCACAGTAATTGACCAGTCCTAGAAAGCTCCTCATCTCGGTTGTATTCTAATGTTCACGTGCGTCTGCAACAGCTTTCACTTCAGCTTTGGCTGGGTTCAGCCCTTCACTTGTGAGTCTGAGGCCCATGAAATCCTCCCGTCGTGTTCTTCACGAATTGATGCATGGATGATAATGTCATCTGATATGTTTGCTACTCCTGGTACACCTTGAATCACTCTGTGGATTTCGTACCGATAGATCTCGGGAGCAGCATTGATTCCAAACATCAGTCTTTATATCGGTACAATCTGCAGTGAGTGACAAATGTTGTCATCTCTCTTGACTCTGGATGTAATTCCAAATGATGATATCCCCACTTGAGATCAATTTTGGACAACACTTTACTGGTTGATAACTCTTGTAGCACCTCATCAACACCAGGAACTTGGTGTCTTTCTCTGATTATTGCCTCATTGGCTCTCCTCATGTCAACGCACAGTCTCATGTCATCATTGGGTTTCGGCACAATCACAACTGGACTCGCCCATGGTGTCGAACGTTCAACTGGTTCAAAAATCACCTCCTTGATTTTAGCTTCTACTTTTCCACGAAGTCCAAATGCCGTTCTCCGCACCAGTTGAGCTATCGGCTTGACAATGGCTAACTTCACTTGCCGGCCTTTCAATTTTCCAACCCCTTGGAATACAGAGTGAAATTCCTGCCTCATGTCATCATATGACTGCACTGAATTGACATGCACTCCGATGTGAAGCACTCCCAGCTCTCGAGCTGTATTTCTACTCAACAGAGGTTCTCCCTTCTCCTCTATCACCATGAATTCTGCTTCCGTTTCTCTATCCCCGACCTACTTTAGCCGTGAAACACCTAATGGTCTGCAATGGTTTAGTTGCGGTGTATGGATATATGTTCCTACTACACCTCCTTGACGCGTACTTGATTTTCTGCTGTTTCAAGCATTCCCAAAGTGATCTGTCAATTACGTTGCTGTCGCTACCAGAATCTACAATCACTGGCACTGTAACACCTCCGATGGTCACTGCAACTTTCTCGTAATGGCTCTCATTCAATGCAAACTGATAATTCCTTTTAACAGCATGCTCACCAGCTTCATCACTTCTGAAATCACCTTCTACATGACGGACATGGCTCTTCTTTTTCTGCCAAGGTCTGTCTTTCTTTTCACTGGACTTCCCTTTCTTGTTGTAATCACTTGTCTTGTCCCTGGCCTTACTTTTACATTTATTTGCAAAATGATCTTTATCTCCACACTTCCTACATGTTCTACTTTTTGCTGGACAACATGCATCTTTCCCTATGTGACCCTTGTTGCCACACCTATAACACTGGATCTCACGTTCAGGCATACTTCTTGTCTACCGTAGGAAAGCTGGTTAACTTGCCCAGTCTTGGAATCTTTCAATTTCATGCTGTGAAATTGTCCCTCAACAGCGTCCAGTGCTGCTGCAATCAACAAAGCATCATTAAGGTTTAACTCACCCCCTTTTTCTAGCAGCCTTCTCCTGTGCTTGTCTGACCTGCAATGCTGGACAACCTGATCCAATATCTGTTTTTCCACATCAGCAGCCACATATTTGCATCCTACAGACACCTGTCGGAGTCTCATCACAAATTGAGCACCAGTCTCGCCCTCATCCTGCATTATTTTACAGAATAAATGGCGTTGAAATGTAGCATTCGGCACCACCACATAATGACCGTTCAAAGCATCAACGGCTTTCTTATAGTCTTCCTTCATTCCGGTATCGGGGAGTGTTTTAAATATTTCTCAAACTGCTGGCCCTGCGGTGAAAAGAAGCAACTCTCTCCGCTGTGCCTCCTGCCCTGGTGTACTCTCATCAAGAAAGAGCCCTCGACGGTCGGCGTAAGCTTCAAATTCCACCAGCCAAGTATTCCACTTCACACTGACGGTACTTGCATCACCTGTTGGATCAAAGTGTGGAACTCCACAAAGTGCTAAGAAATCAGCTACAGCAACCGCCATTAAAAAAAAAAAAAAATTTCCAGCTCGAAGCCACGGATTCAGAATCCAAAATATCCGAAATATCCTTGTCGCCAATGTCGCATCTTGGCCTCAGATGTGGAATAATAATGATACTGACGTAATATTTATAGGTTACATTCCTTGGTCTCCGTGTTCATTATCTCACCCAGTCATGGCCTCCTCCACATGCGATCTGACCTCCAGGTCAGCTGATACAAAGGTCAAGATATTTGCATATCATCATCATGACCTATCGTCATGACAGCCCGGTGCTCCACCGCTGAACCGCAGCGCAGCCTGCCCGGCCACCATGAGGCCGAGATGGCCACCACCAGGAGCAGCAACAACATCCACCCCTCACCGACCCACACGGCCTACCCGGCCAAACCCAGACCACTGAAACTGCCACCCGCAGCTGCCGTTCTCACCGCTTCCCCTGGCGGGGCCACTGTCGCTGACCTTCACTGTCTTCGGCAAGTCATCGATGCTGCTGCCCTTATCTCTACTCCAGCCCACTGCGACACAGACCACTCCTTGGTGTGTTGCAAGATCAGGCTGCAACCAAAGAGGTTTTACCGTACCAAGAAGCAGGGGAACCCCCGCATCGATGTCAGCAAGATGCCCCGTCCAGATCTTGTGCAACAGTTTACATAGGCTTTTGAGAGAGAACTTGGCACCTCGTGTCCTGGAGGCTCTGCAACAGAGAAGTGGGAACCTCGTATCCTGCAGGACACCATGCACTGCACAGCCTTGGCTAGCTATGGGAAAAAGTCCTCGGAGGCACACAACTGGTTCGAGGACAAGTCGACTGAGATGACTCCCGTCATCGAAGCCAAGCCCGCTGCTCTAGCCGAGTACAAACGGTCAGCTAACGAGAAGAACCTGTAGATCCTCAGGGCTGTCAGGAGCAAGGTTCAGCTGACTGCCAGGCGTTGCGCCAATGACTGCTGGACACGGCTTAGTGAGGATATCCAGGCGGCCGCCATAACAGGGAACACCAGGGGAATGTACGATGGCATTAAACAGGCACTAGGACCAGTCCAGAGCAAGACAGCCCCCCTCAAATCCTCCACTGGTGAAGTACACAGATAAATGCCAGCAGATGGAGAGATGGGTGGAACACTACTCCGACCTCTACACTAGAGAGAACACTGTCCCCCTCAGCCCTTGATGCCATCGAGTGCCTGCCGACCATGGATGAGTTAGAAGCAGAGCCGACGGTAGAAGAGCTCAGCAAGGCCATTGACAGCCTGGCCTCAGGCAAGGCCCCAGGCAGCGATGGGATTCCTCCTGACCTGATCAAGCATTGCAAGACTACCTTACTGCTTCCTTTGTATGAAGTCCTCTGCCAGTGCTGGCAAGGAGCTGTACCGCAGGACATGAGGGATGCCACGATCATTACCTTCTACAAGAACAAGGGCGAGAGAAGTGACTGCAACAACTACAGAGGCATCTCCCTCCTCAACATCGTTGGCAAGGTCTTTGATCGGGTCATCTTGATCCGCCTGCAGAAGCTGGCAGAACGTGTCTACCCAGTCACAGTGCAGTTTCCGAGCTGAAAGGTCAACAGTAGACATGGTCTTCTCCCTTCGCCAGCTTCAGGAGAAGTGCAGAGAACAGCGGATGCCCTGTACATTGCTTTCATTGACTTCACCAAGGCGTTCGACCTTGTCAGCAGAGATGGCCTATTTAAGGCTCTGCCAAAGATCGGCTGCCCACCAAAACTGCAGAGCATGATAGAATCCGTCCACATCAACACGAAGGGGACAGTGCAGTTCAATAGCAGCTTCTCAGAGCCCTTCGACATCCGCAGTGGTGTCAAACAAGGCTGCGTCCTCGCTCCCACACTCTTTGGGATTTTCTTCGCTCTGCTCCTGAAACATGCCTTTGGCACGGCAACAGAGGGGATCTACCTGCGTACTAGATCTGATGGCAGACTCTTCAACCTCATCCGCCTCAGAGCAAAGACAAAAGTACGTGAAGCTCTCATCAGAGACATGTTGTTTGCCGACGACACTGCAGTTGTGTCCCACACCCAGCAGGAACTACAGTCGCTGATGGACCGCTTCTATCGGGCAGGCAAGGACTTCGGGCTGACCATCTGCCTGAAGAAGATGAACGTCTTGGGGCCGGACACAGAGGCGCCGCCTGTCATCACCGTCAACGACTACGAACTTGATGCCGTCCATCAGTTCACTTATCTCGGCTCCACCATCACCGACAACCTCTCCTTGGACACAGAGATTGATAAGAGGATCGGGAAGGCAGCTACAACTCTTGCTCACCTCACAACTCGAGTGTGGACCAATCCAAAGGTGACAGTGAAGCCAAAGATTGCAGTTTACAGCAACTGTGTCAACAGCACGCTGCTATACGGCAGTGAGACATGGACTGTATATGGCAGGCAGGAGAGAAAACTCAACACCTTCCACCTGAGAAGCATCTGCCGTATCCTGGGCATATCCTGGCAAGACAGAATGTCTAACGCCAAGATCACGTCTCGCGCTGGCCTTCCCAGTATGTACACTACTCAGGCAGCGCAGACTGCGGTGGCTGGGCCATGTCCACCGTATGGAGGATGGCCGTATTCAAAAGACATCCTCTATGGAGAGCTGACATCTGGGAGGAGAACCATCGGCCACCCCCAGCTATGTTACAAGGATGTCTGCAAGAGAGCTATGAAGGTGCTCAACATCGATGTGGAGTCCTGGGAGAGCCTTGCAGCTGACCGCATAAGGTGGAGAGGTACCCTGAACCAACATCGCAAAATGGGGGAAGAGAAACTGTTGAACGCAGCGGCAGATAAGCGGGCACGCAGAAAGGAGTGCAGCAACTTCAACAGCCCAGAGACCACACACAAATGTGACCTTTGCCACAGAGACTGTCACTCCCACATTGGTCTCTTCAGCCACAAGCGACGCTGCTCTCGTCGAGGTTTGGAGCAAGCAGCCAACAACTAGGATGCATCACCCATGGTCAGTCATGACTGAGGGGGGCCTACGACGTGCAGGAAGGAACTGCAAATGCTGGTTTAAACCAAAGATAGACACAAAATGCTGGAGGAACTCAGCGGGACAAGTATCATCTCTGTTGAGAAGGAATGGGTGATGTTTTGGAACAAGACCATTCTTCGATGCCATCTGAGTTCCTCCAGGATTTTGTGTCTATTTCCAATATTATATCCCTTGTTCTGCAGGTCACATGTACACAGCAAAGTGTTTATTGCATATGATGAAAGTTTCACTGTCTGTCTCCTTCAGCGAGTCTCCAACATTTTGTCTCTAACATTTTCCAGCTGAAAGATTATTAATCATCTCCCTTTCAAATGTTTCTGCTAATACCCTTTAGTAATGACCTTTCTCAATAGTACCATTTACACACTATGCCTCTCATTATTTTACCAAATCAAACTAGGTTTTCATTCAGGCTTCTCAATTTCAAAGCAGACAACCCTAGTTATCCAATATTCCAGCCTTGTATATCTCCACTGCACACTCCCCAATGAATCGCATCTTCATTGTTATGTGTAAGTGAACTAGAAGTGAAAGTAGTATTCAAGCTGTGAAACTAGGGCTGTATTTAACAGTTAGGCATTGTTATTCAAGCAAACGCTGAGTTTTATTGAGCTCCTTTCTGGTATTCGTCGTCTCAACATGGTGGGAAGAGATTATAGTACCAAACTAATAACCCAGATGACTGGCAATCATCCAAGGTTATGAATTAAAATCCTACTATAGCAGCTGTACTGAGTTAATTATTTGGAATTGATATAAAGAAATTGTCTTCAATGACCAGGAAACTGCAGAATTAATATAAAACCCCATCTGGTTCACTAATTTACCATCCATGCAGCTTATATTTGATTCTAAAACCATCATATGTGTGGTTGATTCTTAACTGCCCTCTATCACTCAGTTGTATCATGATGACAATAGTGAACCAGATCTGAAGGAAAACAAACAGACCATGCAATACTGACTGAGGCACTAGATTCAGATGTGACAAAATGCTCCGAACAAAGGCACCCAAACATCTGGCAACCGCCATCTATATTGGGAAAGTTATCCCACAGACAGAACATATAAAAACCTGATATTCGCAGAATCTTACTTCGAAAAAAACGTGACAACCTAGGTAATAACTCATCCCACCAGCAGGACAGATCGAACAGAGAAACAGGAAAGTCTGGTCCTGGGCATCATTAAGATTGATTCCTGACCCTGCGAAGCCACGTGCAATCAGTTGAACATGGGCAAGGAAAACTCTTCTTTACTACCTACTGTCCATCTTCAAGTAATGAATGGAAATATTTTTTCTCACTGGAATGCAAATACAAGCAGTCCACGGCTTATGTTATGGTTCCATTCTTGAGAACTGTTCATAAATTGAATTCTCTATATTTCAGAGACATCCATTCTCTCCAGTAATCCATCTTGTATCAACTGACGACCCTCGCTCCCTCCCTGGCCATCTGCTGACCGGGAATACCGATGCTTCGTCTGTTGACCCGGACTCCACTCCCCGCGGGCCTCCACCAGCGATTCAGCTGACACTCTCCACTCCACCGCCCACCAGCGGGCCGCAGCCGTCGCCTAACCTGAGCCCCAGACTCAGTACTCTCTGCCCTCTAAAGCCTCCAAACCTTACTCTTTGTAGGGTACGTTGAACAATCCCTGTTCCAGGCATACACTGGCCCTATCCCCGAACTCTACCTTCGCTACATCGACGACTGCATTGATGCTACCTCCTGCACCCATGCAGAACTCGCTGACTTCATCAACTTCACCGCTAATTTCCATCCGGCACTCAAATTCACTTGGACCATCTCTGACATCTCCCTACCATTTCTAGATCTCACCGTCTCCATCACAAGAAACAGACTATTGACCGACATCCACTACAAACCTACTGACTCCCATAGCTATCTTGACTACACTTCTTCCCACTCTGCTTCCTGTAAAGACTGTCCACTACTCCCAATTCCTCCGTCTACACCGCATCTGATACCAGAATGAGGTGTTCCATACCAGGGCATCGGAGATGTCCTCATTCTTTAGTAAATGGGGGTTCCCCTCTTCCATTATAGATGAGGCACTCACTAGGGTTTCCTCGATATCCCGCAGCTCCGCTCTTACTCCCCCTCCCCCCATTCGTAACAAGGGCAGCCCCCTTGTTCTCACCTTCCACCCCATCAGCCATCGCATACATTCCTCCAACATTGTCATCGCCACCAACGGGATCCCACTACTGGCCACATCGTCCCATCTCCACCCCTTTCTGCTTTCCGCAGAGACCGTTACCTCTGAAACTCCCTCATCAACTCGTCCCTTCCCACCCAAACCACACCCTCCCCGGGTACTTTCCCCTGCAACCGCAGGAGATGCAACAACTGTCCTTTTACCTCCCCTCTCGACTCCATCCAAGGACCCAAACAGTCTTTCCAGCTGAGGCAGAGGTTCACTTGCACCTCCTCCATCCTCATCTACTGTATCCGCTGTTCCAGGTGTCAACTTCTCTACATCAGCGAGACCAAGCGCAGGCTCGGCGATCGTTTCGCTGAACACCTCCACTCAGTCCGTCTTAATCTACCTGATCTCCCGGTGGCTCAGCACTTTAACCCCCCCACTCATTCCCAATCTGACCTTTCTGTCCAGAGCCTCCTCCATTGTCAGAGTGAGGCCCAGCACAAATTGGAGGAACAGCACCTCATATTTTGCTTGGGTAGTTTACACCCCAGCAGCATGAACATTGATTTCTTTAACTTCAGATAGCCCTTGCTTTCTCTCCATTTTCCTCCCGGTTCTCCCACTAGTCTTATTGTCTCTGCCTACATTCTATCTTTGTCCCACCCCCTCCCATGACGTCAGTCTGAAGAAGGGTCTCGACCCGAAACGCCACCCATTCATTCTCTCCAGAGATGTTACCTGACCTGCTGAGTTACTCCAGCATTTTGTGTCTACTTGCTATACTTATTTACATGTTTTGAATAATTATCCAAACACCACTCTTATTTGAACTAATAGAATATATGCTATATCTGGTTATTAATGACTATTATGAAACATTATTATTACTACCTTGAAAAATGTTTTAAAAATGTTTGCGACAATTTGCATAAAGCCAGATTTCGATAAGTATGGCATTCATAACCCGGAGAGCCCCAATATTCTGAATATTCTGAAAGATACCCTTAAATGAATGCTACTGCATTTTATCTTACTGATCTCTTGACCTAATTTTCCAGCTGCCTTTAGCTTGCTCTGCTTTCAGTTTCTCAAATGTTCCCCTTATTTAGTCTTCCTTTCTCAAACTCGATGTAAAACGTAAGCATGTTGTGAGGTACATGTTTTCCAAAATGCAGTCATTAATAGTAAGATTAAACGAGCTTACCAGTTTGAAGTTTGATCTTGATTTTATGAGGAGTTACGTTGGTGATTACGTGAAGACCCGCCAGGCCGCATGCGCACCAATCTTCAAAGCAGCGGTATGAAATCACAAATAACAACACCGAAGTGGCATAGTAAGATGTTTGACTCGAGAACTACCAGCTGATCCTTTATGAGAGAGGGTTGAGCGTGGTGGGCACGTAATCACCAACGTAATCATAAAATCAAGATCAAACTTCAAACTGGTAAGTTCTCGTTTAATCTAGCTATTTTACTTCGGAGTCACGTGAGTGATTCCGTGAAGAGTTCAAAGCTTTGTGATTTCATGCCGCAGAATACAAATCTCGGCATCCCACTGCAGTGTCTCTATAACTGAATTATTGTCAAATACCATTTAAAATGAACTGGAAAACATCAGTAATCTGTACAGTATTAAATGTAACACTTAACAAAAAAACACTTCTGATCCCCTCAATAGAAATGTACTGCTTTTTTGGGTGCTATCCCTGAACACTGCAGTGAGCACCTTCATGGTTTGATGTGACAACCTGAGGCATAAGTCAATCCATTCAAAATGTGTAAGTCAATAATTGTTTTGACCTCCGGTGGCGCTAATGGTAGAGTAGGGTCAGTGCCAACTAGCTCCACGCGAAAAGACCGAAAAAAACCGGGAACTAAATATAGAACTGACCTGCAGAAACCGCTCCGGCAGACTGTGTGACGTCATCAGACCGTGACTGAAGTCCTAATGTCGGCAAAGCACTCCCCCACAAAGGAACTGACTAGAAAAACTACAAGAGGAAAACAAAACAAAGGAGGAAGTAGGCCGGTCTGAAGCCTCGGGCTCAGTTTTAACATCGTCCCAGGAGGACATTTCAGTGGCCTAGAAGATATACATAAAGAAAAGAGAAATGGATGAACTTCGCAACAACATTACAATGGAAATTGCAAGTATCAAAGAAGAATTGATAAGTTTTAAAAATGAATTGAATATTAAAGACATTTTGAAAAGTCTTAAAACAGAGATTAAAGAAGATTTCTTAGAGTTTGAAAATAAAATGACTAATCTTGTGCGCACGAAAGTGACTAACATGAAGGAGGAAATGTCAGCAAATTTCAACTTACAAATTAATGAAGTATACGAGAAAATTAAGTCGAATGAAACCAACACTCATGATAATCTGGAAGCGACCTTCACAACAATGCAGCAACAAATGGAGAAACAGGCTGACGCCATAACTCATCTGGAAGTAACAACAGAGACACTCTTTGCCAAGAACAAGTGTTTATCAGATTTACTGCTTAAAGTAACTGAAAAATGCATTGACTTGGAGGGCCGTCAGAGAAGACAGAATCTGAGAATCGTGGGAGTTCATGAGGGTAAAGAAGGAAATAAAGATCTCCGTGACTTTGCTGCAGACTTATTAAAAACAGTCTTGAATTTAGACCAAAAGCCCTTATTAGGGCGGGCACACAGAGTTCTCGGACGTCGCTTGGACCGAACGCCCCCCCCAGGCAGCTGATAGTGAAGGTCCAATATGATCACGTGTTGGAGGATATCATGAAAAAAATTGCTGGCACAAGAAATCTTATGTTTGATGCAGACAAAATAAGCATATTTTGAGATTACCCTGCAGAGGTGGTTAGAAGGAGAGCGTTATTCAACGAGACAAGAGGGATTCTAAAGAAGATAGACAACTTGAAATATGGATTGCTGTACCCTGCAAGACTGCAAGTCACTTATCTGAAGAAGGAACATTTTTTCACTGATCACAAGAAAGCACTGGCATATGCCCAGAAGATTGTGGGTTTGAGAGAGGATTGAATAATTTACATATAATACCGTCATCTTATTGAGAACAAATGGAACTTTAATTTGTTATATTCAAGGACTATTGAAAGCTGATAACGACAATTGTGCTGTCCCTCCTATTAGGGACATATTATTTTTTAAATATTTAGTACTAAATTTTACTAACAATTACTAATCATCAAAACACTTATTATTATTGGAACAATTAGTTAAAAACATGATATGTTAAATATAAAAAAACAACAAATAAAAAGTTATAATTTAGATATCTTATTAATTGGAATTTGTGATCTTCACCCTTTATCTACATTAGACTAACACTTGATTAATAACTAACTAAGAGAGTAATAGTCTCTCACTATATGATTACCAATACTCTGGTCCAAAATAGTTTTAATATAATCCCGTAAATTACTCATATTCAATTTTTTCCTGTAAGCATGGAGCTAGGAATAATTTTTTTTTAAAAATCTACGGAAGTCTTTAGATGGACAGCCACGTTAGTGTGGCTAGCACTAGCTACACTAAATTTAGATGTAGTTTCTTCTTTCTTTTCACATTTTATTAATTTTCTATTTTTTTACTTTTTGTATTTCTTACCTAATTATTATATTAAGCTTGAATTTATTTACAAATATTATTTGTGGAGATGTGTCCATGAGGAGGATTTATATGAATTAGATTTACAACTCGTCTGTCCAGTGTTCGGGTGGAAGGTCGGGTCTACGGTGCTGACCTATCTACTCTTTTATAGACCACCCTAAAAAGCAAGATGCAAGACGTAAATGGAAAAAACGGGGGTCAAGGAATTACGTTTTGTAGTTGGAATGTCAAGGGAGTTAATGAGCCAATCAAGAGAGGTAAGGTATTAGCACACTTAAAATCACTCAAAGCAGATATAACGCTCCTTCAAGAGACTCACCTTAAAAAAGACGCACAGCATAGATTGAAAGCAAAATGGATCGCTGAAACATATCACTCATTTTCCCATAAGGCCAGAGGTGTCGCTATTTTAATTCGTAAAGGTATATCTTTTAAACTATATCAACTATAGCGGACATCAAGTATATATTATACTAGTGGGTGAATTATATTTTAAAAAAGTGATTTTTCTCAATGTTTATGGACCAAATTTTGATAATCCAATGTTTTTTAAGAATATACTTAATACTATTCCGGAGCTCACACAACATAATTTGATAATTGGTGGAGATTTAAATTGTACATTAGATTCCTAGCTCGATAGATCAACAAGACAAAGAAAAGCAAAATCCAAATCAAGTGAATTATTAAACTCATATATTAATACCACCAATATCAAGGATGTTTGGAGAATTGAAAATCCATCCGGAAGGGAATACTCATTTTACTCTTCAGTACATAAAACTTATTCAAGGATAGACTACTTTTTAGTAGATTCTAAACTCATCCCATTTACTTATAATTCGAAATTTCATAATATTATAATTTCGGATCATGCTCCTTTAACATTCATGATCAAACTAAGTGGTATGACTGATAAGCAGACTCAATGGAGACTTAATCCTCAAATTTTTAATGATAAAATATGCTATGAATATCTTATCAAACAGATAAATATGTTTTTTGAGACAAATGACTGCCCTGAAATTTCTGCTTCCCTTCTTTGGGAAACATTTAAAGCATTTATGCGAGGAGCATTAATCTCTGCACAAGCCTTTCATAATAAAGAGAACCGCGCCAAACAACTGGTATTGGAAATGGAAATGGAAATAAGGCAATTAGATATGGAACATGCAATCGCGCCTTCTATAATAATACATAATAAGATTGCTGTACTCAAATATAAGTTAAACCAAATATACTCAGACCAATTCATAAAATGTTATCAAAAGACTAAACAGGTACACTTTGAATTTGGAGATAAACCACAAAAATTACTGGCACGCCAACTCCGGAAACAGGAAGGGGAAAAAACAATATATAAAATTAAATCAGATACGGGAGAAATATTAACACTACCCAAGGATATTAATGATAGATTCTCTCAATACTATCAAACAATTTATTCAACCAAAACAGCAAGGGGTTCTGTAGGAATGGAATTATTCTTACAGAATTGTAACCTTACTGGTTTAGATTTGAAAGAGAGGGAATTATTAGGGGCCGAAATATCAGTAAAAGATATTGAGGAATCTATTAATTCTTTAAAAAATGGAAAGGCCGCTGGACCAGATGGTTTAAATAGTGAATTTTATAAAAAATGTCATGACTTGATCTCGCCACGTCTACAGACATTATATACTCAAGCATTCATGCAACAGAAACTCCCAGAAACTTTAAATGAATCAACTATAATACTTATTCCAAAAACGGATAAGGACCTTGAAGATATAGAGCAATTGCTCTATTAAACATCGATCAGAAAATTTTAACCAAAATTTTAGCACACAGATTAAGCTTAGTGATTTATAAATTAATACACCCCGATCAAACTGGCTTTATTCCAAAACGTTATTCATATTATAATCTGAGACGATTATTCAACATTATATACTTAAATCGAATAGCTAATCGCTTAGCAGTCATCTCGCTAGACGCTGAGAAAGCATTCGATCAAATTGAATGGCCCTATTTATTTTCGGTGATGGAAAAATTTCAATTAGGTGAGAAGTTTTGTACATGGGTTAAGCTTTTATATACCAATCCAACAGCCAGAATAATGACAAATCAAATGTTATAAAAAAAAAAGATTTATCTTAAGGTTGTAGACAAGGATGCCCATTATCACCGTTATTATTCGCCCTTGTTATAGAACCACTAGCAGAAAGAATTCGAGCTCATCCAGAAATATATGGGTATAATACTAAAAATACAGTTAATAAAATTTCTCTATATGCAGATGATGTATTACTATATATTACAAATCCAGAAATTAGTATCCCTAACCTGTTAAATCTTATAACTCAATTTGGTTTATTCTCGGGATATAGAATCAACTGGAAGAGTGAGATTATGCCAATAATGGAACCTCATTTATATATATTGCAACAATCACCTTTTAAAATAGTGAATGAAAAATTTAAATACTTAGGAATCTATGTGACCAAGAAATATACTTCTTTATTTAAATCAAATTTTGTGCCTTTACTTTATAAATTGGATAAGAATATTCAATATTGGAAAACGCTTCCTATTTCAATGCTCGGTAAAATTAATGCAAATAAAATGATTTTCCTTCCTCAACTTCTATATCTCTTCCAATCAATTCCAATATACCTCCCTAAAAAATTCTTTAAAAAGATTGACTCTATTGTAACAAGTTTTATTTGGAATTATAAGAATCACAGAATAACTAAAAAACACTAAGACGAATGGAGGATTAGTCTTACCAAATTTCTTATTTTATTTCTGGGCAGTCAATGTCAAAAACTTAAATTTCTGGTTGGAAGATATGGATCAACAACCAGACTGGTTAAAGATCGAAAAGGAGGATTGTCTGCCATTTGAAATTGGTCCGATTTTCTTATCCCCTACAAAATTGAACAAAAAGATCTATAGTGAAAATCCAATAATACATAGCAGTATTCTAATTTGGAAACAAATAAAAAAGACATTAAAATTGGATAATTTATCACTTTCGCTCCCTATTGCAAATAACCCTTCATTTAAGCCTTCGGTATTGGATAAAGGCTTTACACAATGGAAAAAATATGGAATTTTAAAAAAATGGGATATCTTTATAGAAAAGGCCCGCACATATTACACATGAAGCAGCCCTGTCAGGCGCAGCTGGCGTGGCCTGTCCCATAGGCCCGCGCTATTACAGTGTGAGCTCACTAAATCAACATTTTTAGTGTACAGCTTTACCTGTGAAGGGTAAAAATAATTCATAGCAACTTGTGCTAAACAACAAGGATTACATTGTCAGAAACATATAACAATAACTTTTTATGACTTTAACTTTGCCTTTAGCTTTTAACTTTAAGAAAAACACTATAAAATACATACAGTTTATTATAAGGAGAAACCCTTTATAGCCCGACTCACCTGAGTCCAAATAGGGCTGAATGAGTCCCATTTAATTCCTTGCCTGGGGACCAACGTCTGTGAGCCACTGACCCCACTGTCAGTGACTCCAGCGTTGCTTCCTTGCCGCTGACCCCACTGTCAGTGACTCTCTTTGAATTTCTTGCCGTTCCAACGGCATCCCCGCAGGCTGGGAACCGCTGACACCACTGTCAGCGACTCTGCTTGAATTTCTTGTCGTTTTTACGGCATCCCCGCAGGTTGGAAGCTGCTGACTGCACTGTTAGCGGCTCCTTATTCGCAACCCGATCAATTTTGCCGGTTACCCGCTTCCACGGTTGGAATGGGGTTTCCCCATAGTCCATAACCGGCACATTCGTCGGGCTGCGAAACTGGCAGGAAAACCTCTGTGAAAAGAGGCTCCTCCCTGAAAAACCCTGGTAAGTAAAAAACCGAACTTACCTTTTAGGTTTAACTTACCGCCGGCAGGAGCTCTGTCCTGCCAGTCTGGTGCTTGCGCCAGTGCGGCTGACATACTGGTGCGCATGCGACCTGGCGGGTCTTCTTCACGGAATCACTCACGTGACTCCGAAGTAAAATTAACCCTATTTCATTGCTTAATTCAAATTGGGTACAGCATGCTCTCAGGTAGGTTTCAGAACATGCTATTCTGAAAAATTATTCTGAGAATAGTCTTTGAACTCATCTTGGTGACCTTTGCTTATCTGATTTTTCAAGTGTGTATCTGGATTAAAATCTCCCATAATGATTGCCATACCTGATAATTTGTTTGCTTCTTTTATGCTCGGTCCAAAAATGTGGTGTATTCAAATGATTTGTTGCCTGCTCCCAAACTGCTCCTGCATTCTTCTTTTCTGAACTTGGGTCATTTCTCACGATTGTTAAGTAAGAGAGCCACTTGTCCTACCTTCCTCCCCTTTCTAAATATCGCATAATCAAGTTCCAGTCTGTGTTGTCCTGCTGCTACGTCGCTGTAATGGTCATTGGGATGGTCTTAACAATTTCCATTTTCAGGTAAATTGGCTTCTGTAAAGAAAAAGTCCCTCGTGTGTAGGATAGAACTAGTGTATGGATGATTTTGTCTGAAGAAGGGTTTCGGCCTGAAATGTTGCCTATCTCCTTTGCTCCATAGATGCTGCTGCACCCGCTGAGTTTCTCCAGCATTTTGTGTACCCATGGATTATTGTGGTCGGCGTGGACTTGGTGGCCACGCTGTATCTCTAAATTAAACTACATCTGTCTTATTTCAAATGCATTCTGAATTATATATTTTTATTTTGTCCTTGTATTGGTTTTGTAATCTCTAACCTCGTTTACTAATTTACTTAATGATTTTCACTTTCTATTTGTTTCTGTTGATAAACTATTTATCATTCTGTAGATATTGAGCCTCATGGGTAAAACACTCCAATAGTTGGAGTCAAACTTTGCACAAGAAAATATGCTTGTGTGGGTCTGTCACCTGTGGCAAATTAACTTTACAGGATTTCCAAAATACAACCATTTTCAGCTCCATCATCAATTATCACTCTTTCTTCGTAAAGTCAGATGCAGGGTAATTATTGCACAATGTTCAATTCCAATCCAACAAATAAAACAGTAATGTATGCAACACCTAGCCAATATCCAGGAATGGGTAGTTAGGTGGCAACATAAAATGTCCATCTCCAACAGGTGAGAGTTTAATCAATTGTCCAGGACATTCAATGGCATTACTAATCACCAGATTCCCCACTATTCCCCCCCTCATTACCTAGTTCCATCCACAAAATGCCCACATGTTGCACCCACTGGATTCCCTACTCCATCTGGTTCCTCTGACTTTCATCTCTCCACTCATGGTTCCCATTTTCACCTTCCTTAAATATCAGTTCCCCCTCCAATAGCTATCTTCACCTTCCTCTCCATCCCCTCCCACCCCTTCCTCCCACTTGGACACATCTGATCTTTTATTGTGTCTCTGTCTGCTTTCATCAATCAGCCTCTGTCTCCCATTTCCATCCCTCCTGCTCCTGGCTTCATCCATCTGCCATCCTTCACCTCAATCCACCTATCACCTACTGAATCCTGTCTCACCCCTTCCCTTGCCTATTTACACTGGGTATTTTCCTTTTTTTTTTCACTTAAAACGCCAGCAATTCATTTCATCCTGCTGTTCCTCTAATATATTGTTTTTCTGTTCCATTATCAACATCCTGGAGGTCACCAGCGACTAAAATCACAACTACACCAACCACACAAACACTTTGGCTACATGAACAGATCAGATACAGATTGTGTGTAAGAAGGAACTGCAGATGCTGGTGGTTTAAATCAAAGGTAGACACAAAATGCTGGAGTAACTTAGCAGGACAGGCAACATCTCTGGAGAGAAAGAATGGGTGACGTTTCAGGTCAAGACCCTTCTTCAGATTATCCCATTGCAAGTGACTCACCTCATGATACCAACAGCCTTTCCACCACTACAGGATTCAAGTCAGGAGCGTGGAATCCCTTTGCCTCCACAGACGCTGCCTGAACCACTGAGTTGCTCCAACTGTTTGTTTTTTGCTCCAGATTCCAGCATTTGCAGTCTCTTGAATTTCTATTTGGTTGTATGAGTGCATTTCCAGCAATATTGATCATTCCTGAGACCTTCCAGGTCAGTGAAGCCCACTTGATTGGTGTCCCCAAAAATAGTCAGTTGCTCCATAGTGGCTGCTGAGTGCACTATCCACAAAATGCATTGCAGTTACCTGCCAAAGTTATTGGAACCGTATTTTCTAAATCTCTACCACTACTAACACAAGCAGCAAGCGTATTGGTATGCCAGCACAACATATTTGGTGTTCCTTCGTCATCATTGCATTTAAATCCTGCAACTTTATGTCCAACTACTCTACCAGAAGAACAGTAGCAATTCAAGAAAGTGCTAATTACGACCTTCTCACAAGCACTTAGGGAAGGGCAATAAATGCTGAATTGTCAGTGATATCCTTATTCTGAAAAATAAATAACTAGAAAATACACACCACCATTCGTGTCATTTGGGCTCTTCCAGTTTCTGCTCTAGTACAGACTTTTATTGTTTGTTCTCCACCTCCATACACTTTCTTTTGCAAATAAAGCTTGATTCATTCCTCACCTTTAACAGTGTTGATGAAATACATATTATGCATGTAAACCATAGTCCTAGATAAATATCAGCATTTATAGTTAATGGGATCTATCCCAGGTTATTGAAGGAGGTAAGAGAGGAGATTGCAGGGACCTTGACAAGGATCATTGTTGCTTTTCTATCCACAAGCAAGGAACTGGAGGACTGGAGAGTGGCCAATATTGCTCCTTAGTTTAAGAAAGGAAGTAGAGAGAATCCAGGAACTATAAGCCGGAGAGCCTCGCGTCAGTGGGAGGGAAAATATTGGAGAGAATTCTTGGAGATAGGGTTTACTCCCATTTATAACAGAATGTGTTACTTCAGGGTAGCCAGCATGGTTTTTAAGTGGCAGCTTGTGTCGCTTATTCTGAAAAATAAATAAATAGAAAATTTGATTGAGTATTTTGAGGTGAATCTTTAGGGGCGACACAATTGTACAGAGGGGCAGCAGAGTGGCACAGAAGTGGCACAGGTAGAGCTGCTGCCTTACAACGCCAGAGACCTGGGTGCTGTGTGCATGAAGTTTGTACATTCTCCTTGTGACCATGTGGGTTTGCTGCCTTACAACGCCACAAGACTATGGGTGCTGTGTGCATGAAGTTTGTACATTCTCCTTGTGACCGTGTGGGTTTTCTCCGGTTACCTCTAACATTCTAAGGACGTGCAGGTTTGTAGGCTACTTGGGTTCTATAAGTGCGCAGGATAGAACTAGTGTATGGGTGATCGCTCGTTGGTGCTGACAGGGACTGTTTCCATGCTGTATCTCTAAACTAAATTAAAGGTAGGGTGGTAGATGTTGTAACATGGATGTTAGTAAGGCTTTTGAAAAGGCCCCTTATGGTAGGCTGATCCAGACTGCGTTTGTAGACTGCATTCGTTGTATGTAGACCGCGTTCGTTGATTGTTTGTTCGTTCGTTCCGGTTAAGGCGCTGTGCACATGGCAGCCAGCCAACAGTCAGTTGTCTTTTTCTTTTTTTTCTCTCACTTTTAATTTAATTTTAATTTCAAGTTTTTGTGTACCTTGTGTGTTGTGACTGTGACTGTTGGCAGACGAATTTCCCTCCGAGGATGAATAACGTTTTATCATATCGTATCGATAAGAGGTATGGGACTCATGATGACTTTGGCCTTTTGAATTTGGAACTGGCTTATTCTTAGAAAACAGAGAGTTGTGGTGGAAGGTAGATATTCTGACTGGAGATCTGTGACCAGTGGAGTTCCGCAGGGATATCTGCTGTTTGTGGTATATATAAAAATGACCTAGATGTAGATGGGTTGGTGAGTAGGTTTGCTGACAGCAAAGGAAATTTACCAGAATGCTGCCTGGGTTAGAGGATTTCATCTGCAAGGAGAGGTTCAATAGACAGATTGTTTTCTCTGGAATGCCAGGGGTTGAGGGGAGATTGATAGAAGATATATACAAATATGAGAAGCATAGATAGGGTAGACAGTCAAAAGCTTTTTTCCAACCGTTTTGGCGTAATTTCAGGATCACACTCATCACGCAATCACAGACATGCACACAGACAGACATAGACCAAGTGGGATCCATTGGGCCCCTGTCACACAAGAGGCCTGGTTCCCCCAATGCAACCCGTTCCCCCAATGCAATATTGGACCACTCGCCAATAGTCTCCACGGAAGGCCTGGTCCCCCAACGCAACCCGTTCCCCAACGCAATATTCCACCACTCACCCATAGCTCCCAACTGTGCAGGGGCGGCTCATTTCCCCTTATTCACCTTCCCTCATTTTAAACTTTAAAAAAATGCAATTGCACTTGCAGGGTCGGCAGGACACAGTGTCCTGGGATTGCAACATTGTTGCGGGCAGGGTTACAATCCCATTGTGACATCATAGCTGTAACTGCCAGTCAGATGGAAGAAATTTTTCTCAAAGTGGGATATTGTAAAGTAAAAAATGTGAATAACTTGTAATGTATAACATCAATCTAAACAAAACTTGATACACCAACCACACCACAGGACAATTGTGAGTAATGTGGTCCAGAAATTGTAGTGCTATCATGTACCGTTTTGGCGTAGTTCTGGAATCACATAGGCAGACAGGCACAGACAGGCACAAACACACACACACACCCCCATAGAAACAAACACGATGAGAATTTTAGTAATATACTAGACTAAGTGGAACCCTTTGGGTCCATGTTCACTCGGGAGGGCTGGTCCCCCAATGCAATATTCCACCTCTCCACCAATTCCAATATTGGTGGCCTGTGGGGGGGGGGGGGGGGGGGTGGGGGGGGGGGGGGGGTGCTGCTTTCTGGAGCCCTGGTATGGATGTTATGGGCTGAAGGGGCAGGTTTCCAGCGGGCTAGTATGGACATTGTGGGCCAAATGGATTCTTGGGGTGGCAGCTCAGTCATTCAAACCTGATGTGCTGGCAGCTCACTCACGGCTGGTGGGCTGCCAGTTGACTCACAGGTATTCCTTGAAATTCCATTTCAAGCAGGGTGCAAGGCCACCTAATTCAGGTGCAGTTTCCTACAATTTCAAGCAGGGTGCAACCCACCAAATTCAAATGCAGTTTCCTACCACTTCATGCAGGGTGCAAGTCCACCAAATTCAAGTACAGTTTCATGCCACTTCAAGCAGGGTGCAAGGCCACCGAATTCAAGTGCAGTTTCATGCCACTTCAAGCAGGGTGCAAGGCCACCAAATTCAGGTGCAGTTTCATGCCACCAGCAGAGTGCAAGTTCAAGCAGTTTCTGCCACTTCAAGCAGGGTGCAAGGCCACCATATTCAAGTGCAGTTTCATACCACTTCAAGCAGGGTGCAAGGCCACCAAATTCAAGTGCTGTTTCATCCCACTTCAAGCAGGGTGCAAGGCCACCACATTCAAATGCAGTTTCATACCATTTCAAGCAGGGTGAAACCATCATAAAACCATCACAAAACCACACAAAACACCACATAAACACCACACCACATAAACTCACAGTTCAGTAAGACATTCAGTGTGTTCAGTTGATTCACAGCTCAGTCGTGACCTCTCCCTCCCCCATCTTGCAGAGACTGAGCCACACCCACACTTCCGGGTTTTATAATCCCTCCCCCTCCCACCGGAAGGGGCGTGTCCTTCATGGTGTGATTGACAGGAGAGAGATTCTCAACATTTTTTAAACACTAATAACACTTTTATTTTTCATTGATGGGAATAATTCTCTGGCACCTGATGAGCGGAGGGGGACTGAGTAAGATGGGGAAAAATCACAGGCGTAAGTGGTAACGTTTTATCTAAAATCAAAATGGAGTGCAAACAGGAAGTTGTCAAGTTTAGACTGTTAATCATTTGTCATTTCAAACAACCACAACCAACCATTTTCACGTCCATGTGCTCCACCACTTATATCAAAAACCAAACCGCCACCACCAATTTTAAAGACCATTTGCTGTGCTATATTTCAAACGAATCACCTACCACCAACCATTTGCTGTGCTTTATTTTCAAACCAACCACCACCACCACCACCAACCATTTGCTGTGCTTTATTTCAAACCATCAACCATTTGCTGTGGCTTTATTTCAACCAACCACCACCAACAACCATTTTTGCTGTGCTTTATTTCAAACAAACCACCACCAACAACCATTTGCTGTGCTTTATTTTAAACCAACCACCACCACCACCAACCATTTGCTGTGCTTTATTTCAAAGCAACCACATTTTCATTTTCAAATCACATTAAGGGCACTCAAGGTCAGTAAAACCACACTCACAGTTTAGTAGACATGTGTTCAGTGTTATTCACGGCTCAGACCAAGAGACATGACCCTCTCGCTCCCCCATCTTGCAGAGACTGACTGAGGCACTCAACACTTCCGGGTTTTATAGTCCCTCCGGAAGGCGCGTGACCTTCAGGAGAGAGAATCTCAACATTTTTAACACTAATAACTCTTTTATTTTTAATCTATGGGAAAAATCCTCTTGTCCTGCGCAGCGGAGGAGGACTTTGAGTAAGATGGCCAAAATCACAGCCGTAAGTGGCAGCGTTTTTTCTAAAATCAATATACAGAACAACAGGACGTGGTCAAGATCAGACTTTTAGTAATATAGATAGATAGATGGCACTCAAATATTATGAGTACTGGACATTGAACTTGATTAGAATAGTCTGTAGTTTAAAATATTTAGAATAGCCTTATTGCTCTACAGACCTTAAAGGTTTCACTAGTAATTATATTGATTATTGTGTTGGGCTATCTGAAAATCATAGCATATATTATGCAGTTACACAGCCCACTCAGCCTTGTCGTCATTGGAGGAACCGTAACTATAAACTCTAAAAGGGACATACGTAATCAAATACAGTTTTTGTTGCTTTTTCTAAAATTCTAACACTACAATCGCAAATGTTTAATCAATGGCTTTATTTTTTTTCAAAACAATCAAATGTGTTTTTTCACCTTTTTTTGTACCTCTGAGATTCCTAAAATAAATTATTCGTGCTCATGTACAAAGGCACCCGGTGGTTTTCCATATCTTACTTAAACAAGGTATTCTCAAGCATGCCTAGATAATGAATATTGACAGGCTTTTCAACAATGGAAATCATTACACAGATGCATTCCAGAAAAGAATTCTGGATAACAAACAGGAGCGGAATGTATAGACATTTTTTTATCAAGGTAGTTGGATTAACTGTAGCATTACCCTCTGTCACCTTGAGTGAAAGCAAACAAAGTCAACCTTGAATTCTCTTGTTTGTACCTTCATATGTCGGTGGGTGATCGTGAGGGCTTTGGTACATTCGGTACATTGGTCTTCATTAATCAGATTATGAAGCATTGAAGTTGGAAGGTTATATTACTGTTTACAAGACATTGCTGAGGCAGCATTTGGAGTGTTCAGTTCTGGTTACCCTACTGTAGGTAGGATGTAATTAAGCTGGAAAGAGTGCAGAGAAGATTTACAAAGATGTCACCAGCAGGCCTAGACTTTATTCCTTGGAGCACTGGAGGTTGAGGGATGATCTTATAGTGGTGTATAAGATCAGGAGGGTAATTGACCATAAGGGGCGCCATACGATTGACAGCCTCGCCAACAGTCTCTCTGTTTTTTGTTTTGTTTTTGTTATTTTTAGTGTGTTTTAAAAGTTTGTGTAAATGTTCTGTGGTTTGTTTTATGCGGTCAGGGGGGGGGGGGGAGGGGTCGGGAAAACTTTTTTTTCAATCTCTTATCTTGCCGGAGATGCGATTGTTTTCCGGGTCGTATCTCCGGTCGCTCTGCTGCCTAACATCATGGATGTGGAGGCCTTGCTCGGAACTGAGTTTGAGCCCTCCCGCGGGGCATGGACTTACCATCAGAGCCAATTCCTTGCCTGGGATCACTCCAACTGCGGCCTGCGGACTTTACCATCGAGAGCTTGCAGTCTTGGGTAGAGACTGTAGATGTCGGGAGCGCCAAGACGCAGAAGGTTTGACAAGCCCCGGCCCAGTGTCCAATCGCCGGCTGGGGGAGCTGAGATCCCCCTGATGCGAGAGCTTGATCACCCCAACCAGGAAGGCCCGACCGCCGGCTACGGGAGTAAGATGGTCTCGTCAACGGAAGGCTTGAGGCCCCCGACCACGAGAGAACAAAGAAGTGCAGAAAGTGAACTTTTTTCCACCTTCCATCACAGTGAGGTATGTGAAGGAGACACTGTGGTGGATGTTTATGTTAAAATGTATTTTGTGTGTTGTGTTGTTTTTTATTTGTATGACTGACTTGGCGAATGAAATTCCTCATATGTTGCAAATCCATATACTTATAAAACTTTCATCTTGTCTTCTTCCGGTTTGTGTTGTTTTTAAATTTGCGCAAAAATGGTACGATAGCGCTACAATTTTTTGCCATCTTACTCGCCATTCTCCTGTGCAGCAACAAGTTTTGTTCTGATTGGTGGAATAGTACGCAAGTCATGAAGGCTTGAAAAATTGTAAAAACCGCCCCTTCCGGCACCCGCTGTCAATCACCGGCAGCAAGGAGAATAAAGCTGAAGGAGCGGAGTGAGCAGAGTGTGTTGAGCGAGTGCAGAGAGAGAGCAGCGTGCGGGGAGTGAGCAGCATGTGGGGAGAGAGCAGCGTGCGGGGAGTCAGCAGTGTGCGAGGAGTGAGCAGTGTGTGGGCTGCTTCTGCAGCGACCAGCACGACGAGCCATGAGTCGCTGAGTGGAACTGGGAGCCATTGTGTGAAGCCGGTACTGGACCGGGAGCCGTTGAGTGAGGCCGAAGGTGTGGTGTGAGCAGAGTGCGAGCTGCGGCAACCACCGCCCCTCCCCCATACACAACCCCCCACACCTCCTCTCCCGTCCTCCCCATACCCCCTCCCTCCCCCACCCCCTCCCCACACCCCCCCTCCCTACATCCTATCTCCTCCACGCCCCCCTCTCCCCCACGGGGAGTTTCGGGGAGGGGAGCATCCTGGAGCTGGGGACGGGACGACTCCTGCAGCGGAGGAGGGGGCTGTCGAGAGCTATGGGTGAGTGGTGGAATATTACTTTGGGGGAACGGGTTGCATTGGGGGAACAGGTGAGTGATGGAATATTGTGTTGGGTTGCACTTAGTCTAGTAAAGTATTATTGTGTTGTATTGTATTGATAGGATGAATGCACAGAGTATTTTACCCAGAGTAGTGGGATCAAGAACCAGAGGATATAGGTTTAAGGTGAAAGGAGATTTAATTAGGATCTGAAAGACAACTTTCACAGAGTGTTGGGTTTATGGAATGAGCTTCCAAAGGAGGTCGTTGAGGCAGGTAATATAACAACATTTAAAAGACATTTGGACAGGTACATGGATAGGAAGGGTTTAGAAAGATATGGGACAAACACAGGCAGGTGGGACTAGTGTAGTTGTCGGCATGGGCAAGTTGGTGCCCCGTGGACCAATGCAGTATGGCTCTATGTTTGTCATTGGCTTGCTGAAATTAAGATTTTCACACTTCGCAGGGTATTGTCATTGTAGTTGTAGTGGTTTCACTGTCGTCCTGATGAGTTTCATTGTCTGTATAACTTATTTTCACCTAGCCCACAGCTACCAATGGACCATTTCCTTGATCACCGTTACTTTTTTGCATATCTTTCAATCATTTGGTCTATCTCTCGTTTCCCTTTGCCCTGACTCTCAGTCTGAAGAAGGGTCTCAACCCCCGAAACATCGCCTATTTATTTTCTCCAGAGGTGCTGTCTGACCCGCTGAGTTATTCCATCTTTTTGTGTCTTGCCGGGGTTCAGTTATTTATTGACTTAATAGTTGTTATTTAATTGGGCCAGAACTTACTTATGGTGTTGATGGCTCCAGTCTGAAGGTAACAGATCAGCTCGTCAATCTCTCACAGCTAAGTATGCGACAGACATATGCTGGCCTGCCATAAGTCTGGGACTAACTGGGAATGTAATAGGTGGTATTGTATTGATAGGATGAATGCCATAGGATATTAATATAAAAAATCAAACATTTATAAAACGTGTTGTAATAACCTTCGATGGTTTGTTAAAGCTGCTATTTCCAATAACACTGGCCCCGGGACTGCCGGGTTAACGGTGCGCAGTCTCTGTCCATAGGCTTTCCCTCGGGTGGTTGAAGCGCTCGTGCGCGGCGCGGCGCGCGGGCGGGGCGGCCGTTACATAAGGCTAATTATAGCAGCACCCTCGGCCGCCGCTCGAAATCGTTGGAAGACATGAGACTCGCTTGAATCGTCTTGGCCCCGCTCTGGGAGTAGGAGTGGGGGCGGATCCGGATCCGCAATGGCCGTGAGCCCCAGGCCGAGCTCGGCGATCGCTTGCCTGCTTCTGCTGCTGTTGGAGGTGAGACGTTGCGCCGCGCAGGGGTCTTTAGACAGAGGGGTCAAGGATGGAGCGACCGTTAACCCACCCGGAGCTGGTGGGGAGACTGGCGAAGGTCTGTCTCCGCGCAACGAGCTGTCTGAGCGAGGGAGCCCTGCTGTTTGTGTCTCAATCAAACCGGAGGCCCCGGGGTAAGACGCGATACTCGGCTTGCAGCTGCCTCTCAGCAACCATCCCATTCCTGCCCACTGTAGAAGGGGATCTGTTTATTCGAAGGCAGAGTTGGAAACGTGAATATGTATGTTTCATCAGTTTGTTCATAATGTTTTGTACATTGGAGTAAAAATTGCCTTCTTTAAAAATTAAAAAGGGGGAACGTTGCCGTGTTTCGAATATGTGTTGTGGTCAATAAGTAGACGTGGACCAGAGTTTAAGGGACAAGCTGCTCCAGATCTTTCGCATAAATTCAGATATTTTTGGAAACTTCGTTACAGCCACAAACCATTAACCCACTGCAGTCTTATAATGTCTGGGATCATCATCTCACCCTAATTAACTAGCTTCTCTTTTGTGTAAATAGATACAAACTGGCCTTTCCAGACTGCACCGCCATTCATTGTGATCATGATTCTGCTAGCCCCTAGAGCTCTAGATAGCTCTCTTATAAATTCATCCAGTGAATTGGCCTCTCCTGCCTACTGTGGCAGAGAATTCCACAAATTCACAACTCTCTGGGTGAAAACTTTTTTTCTCATCTCAGTTTTAAATGGCCTCCCCTTTATTCTTAGACTGTGGCCTCTGGTTCCCCCAACATTGGGAACATTTCTCCTGCATCTAGCTTGTCCAGTCCTTTTATAATTGTATACGTTTCTATAAGATTACCTCTCATCCTTCTAAATTTCAGTGATTATAAGCTCAGTCTTTCCAATCTTTCCTCATAAGACAGTCCCGCCATCCCGGGGATTAGCCTAGTGAACCTTTGCTGCACTGCCTCAATAGCAGAGATGTCCTTCCTCAAATTAGGAGACCAAAACTGCATACAATACTCCAGATGTGGTTTCACCAGGGCCCTGTACAACTGCAGAAGGACCTCTTTACTCCTGTACTCAAATCCTCTTGTTATGAAGGCCAACATGCCATTAGCTTTGTTCACTGCATGCTGTACCTGCATGTTTACTTTCAGTGACTGGTGTACACTACATCCACTGGCTCTCCTTCATCCATTTTACTTGTCACATCCTCAAAAAATTCCAGAAGATTAGTCAAGCAGGATTTCCCCTTCATAAATTCATGCTGACTTGGACCAATCCTTTTACTGTTATCCAAATGCACCATTATTACTTCTTTAATAATTGACTCCAGCATCTTCCACACCACCGATGTCAGGCTAACTGGTCTATAATTCCCTATTTTCTCTCTGGCTCTTTTCTTGAAAAGTGGGATAACATTAGCTTCCCTCCAATTCACAGGAGCTGATCTTGAATCTGTAGAACATTGGAAAATGATCACCAATGCGTCCACAGTTTCTAGAGCCATCTCCTTGAGTACCCTGGGATGCAGACCATCAGGCCCTGGAGATTTATCAGCCTTCAGTCCCATCAGCCTACCCAATACTATTTCTCACCTAATGTGAATTTCTTTCAGTTCCTTTGTCTCCCTAGATCCTCTGTCCTCTAGTACATCTGGGAGATTGTGTCTTCCTGAGTGAAGACAGAACCAAAGTACCTGTTCAACTCTTCTCCAATTTCCTTGTTCCCCATAATAATTTCACCTGTTTCTGCCTTCAAGGGACCCACATTTGTCTTTACTAATCTTTTTCTCTTAACATACCTAAAGAAGCTTTTACTATCCTTCTTTATATTCTTGGCCAACTTACCCTCGTACTTCATCTTTTCATTTTGTATTGCCCTTTTTGTTACCTTCCGTTGTCCCTTGAAAGCTTCCCAATCCTCTGGTTTCCCCGCTACTCTTTGCTATGTTATACACTTTTTCTTTTAGTTTTATTCCATCCCTAACTTCCTTTGTCAGCCACAGTTGCCTCTTACTCCCCTTAGAATCTTTCTTCCACTTTGCGATGGGTTATCTATGATTTTTTTTTCATAGTTGTGACATATAGGATTGAAAATACATGTGTTATATATTCCATTTGCTGGCTCTTAATCTCTGTTTTGGGATTTTTTTTGATGTGTGTAAAGTTGAAAAAATGTTTTAAAAGGTTTTGTCTCGTTTAGTAAATCAAAAACTGGAAATTGAACATGAGACATTAAAACAATATTTTCCTCACATGGATTTAAACACACTTAAAAACATTTAAAAAATTCTCAAAATGCAGAATATGCTGAACGATTCAATTTTAGCTGGTGTTCAGAGATTCCCTGTGGTTTCACAAAAGTTGTGATGGCAGGACTGTCATATGCTGAGAGAATGGAGTGGCTTGGCTTGTATACTCTGGAGTTTAGAAGGATGAGATGGAATCTTATTGAAACATATAATATTATAAGGCTTTGAACACACTAAAAGCAGGAAACATGTTTCCGATGTTCGGGGAGTCCAGAACCAGGGGCCACAGTTTAAGAATAAGGGGTATGCCATTTAGAACGGAGCTGAGGAAACACTTTTTCACACAGAGAGTTGTGGGTCTGTGGAATTCACTGCCTCAGAGGGCATTGTGGCTGGTTCTCTGGATACTTTCAAGAGAAGGCTCTTGAAGATAGCGGAGTCAGGGGTTATGGGGAGAAGGCAGGTACTGATTGGGGATGATCACATTGAATGGTGGTGCTGGCTCGATGTGCCGAATGGCCTACTCCTACACCTATTGTGTATTGTCTATTATTAGTGAATGGTAGTTATTGAAAATGTGGAGGATCAAACTTGAAGTAGGTGTCTGAATTCTTGTGAAAAATGGCTGTTTGAATCTGATATCCAGAGTGACTCGAGCATAAAATATCTATGAAGATGGAGGTAATTGTTAATATAAAAACTGAAAATGCTGGAAATACTCAAGCCAAGCTGCATCTGTGAAAGAAACGGGGGCTAACATTGAGGTTGAATACCTTTTGTCAGAACATGCACTTAATTAAGTGAAATTTACTGGTTAGCAATTTCCTAAGCATGTTATGATCTAGTACAAAATGCAACAATATCAAGTTCTTGACAGCAATCTTATTTGAAGCTGGGAGGGGATGGGATGGGATGGGATGGTGGAAAGGGGTGGGAGAGAGATTATTAGAATTTAGCTGTTGGCAAAGCAGCAGTTCTTACCTAATGGGCATGTCCAAGAAGCCAGAGATGCACGGCTGTAAGCTCGGCGGACATTTAACATTACCGGTCAGTTATCCTTGGTTCTGAAAACTACTGCTTACCATTTTTTTTTTTCCCCAATGAGTTAATGAAATCTAGAAATGAGCTACAACCTTTGAGAACCTCTGAGAAGCTTTGACCTCCTGGTAACCCATTAGGACATCCTGGTAACCCATTAGGACCTCCTGGCGACCCACTTACGGCTCCAGAATTCACGCTACTATCCATGGCGGTTTCATTCCAGTCGGCGCTAATTTTTCAACATGTTGAAAAATCCATGGCGACCATAATGAGGCCGCGACTAGTTCCCAGAATGCAGGAACTCCTCACGACCACAAAGGCGACTCCCCGGCAACCACAATGTCGCGACTGCATAGTCTCCTGCAGTCGCCTAAGTGGGACAGGCCCATTTAGCCGCATAAAGTGGATGGTTTTGTGTATTGAACTGTTGCAGCAGTAGTAACTGAATAAAACCAGGAAAAATGATTTGCTAGCAATGCCAAGATAAGCTGATTTATCTGTTTAAACAAATATGGCTTTGAGGTGGGAACAGCACCTCATATTCCGCTTGGGGAGTCTGCATCCTTTGGGCTTGAATATTGAATTTTCTCAATTCTGTTAACCCAGCTCGGGCCCCCCTGACCAGGGCTTGTTGACACTTTCACTCATTGTTCCTTATCTCTCCAGTCTAGGAACCCTGAGAAGGGTCTCGACCCGATGTCGCCTAAGATGCTGCTGCACCCGCTGAGTTTCTCCAGCTTTTTGTGTACCCATGGGAGAAAGCTGCCCCTGACCCGGTTTTGACACTTCCTCGATTAGGGAGAAAATAATTGGCCAATTTCCTTCATTGATTGCTATTTAGTAACTCCAGATGAAAGAGTGTATGATGACATTTATGGTTTGTTAACGTGTTACAATTAATTCTGTAGACTCTAATAGAACAAGTAGCCAATTGAGGAATAGTACCAACAAAGAATCATCAAGGTCAGAATGGATAACATTTGGGATTTTCAACCAGTTTTACTTCAATAATCCAGTTTTAGATTTAATATTCACTAAAACGACTTCATTAGTGCTTCTGGAAGTATTGAGGAAAAATGAAATAAACCATTGATTTGTTAATGGTAGATTGTCAGAGTAAATTGATTTATTTGATATGATACATGATTACTGAAAGCTGGTGCAGATAATGCTACATAAGGATATTGAAAGATTTATTTTATCAGAATTTCAATCCTTATAGTTTAGGACAGGGGTCGGCAACATGCAGCCCCCGGGCCGAATGCGGCCCGTCACCCAAAATCATCCGGCTCACAAGGGGATTTTTTTTCCCCGTAATCATCCGGTCTGCCGAGCATGCTCTGGCTGTACAGCATCCTGCGCAAAGCCGCCGGCATGGCCGCGCACCTTCTGTGAACATGTTTAAGAAAGAACTGCGGATGCTGGAAAAATCGTAGGTAGACAAAAATGCTGGAGTAATTCAGTGGGTGAGACATGCAAGGATTGTATGAGGCTGTCTCACCTGCTGAATTTCTCCAGCATTTTTGTTTGTCTTCTGTGAACACGTGATTTGATGCCTGCCATCTGGGGCGGGCGGAGGGCGGGATCCATGTGTACACGTGGGAGATGTGGCCTGTCGTCCGCTCACAGACATGCTTCCTGGCTCCTATGCAGAACAAGGTTGCTGACCCCTGGTTTAGGAGGTGGCAGTGAATTAATAAAGGACACATTCTTCTAGTTGATGGTTATTTGACAGATTAAAGGGAAGTGTGCAATGTTTTATTATGTGAATTGATGTTAGGTCAGCAGTTTTTTTTAATGCACATTAATTGCATGACTTGAAGGTACATGGAATTGATCCAAAGTTGTTTTTGAGAATATGAAACTCAACTAGCGTAAGCGGTCAGGAAAATAGTAATGCGACCTGAGGATGTACACATTCAATAGGAAAAACATGACTGGTGTTGATATTTGATCATCGATAGTGATCCCAGTGATTATTGGTTACACAGAACCTTTTGTAGCCCTGGTGTGTGTGAGGGACATTATCTACTTGTCATTTTGATCAAGGGAGATTTTCAATTATTTATTCATTTAATTATTACATTGTTATCACTCATAAAACAGTTTGGCAGCAATGAAATGGCACCTGGGAATTTGGCAGTCTTTTTATTGCATCCTGCATAATTAAATTTGGCCTGAGGCTACAATGGGTCAATTAAAATTAAGATCCCTTGGCATTTGGTAACTTGACTTTCATCTTTCAAACTGTGAATACATCCTCATACATAATCTGGAAGCAAATTAAGTTTCAAAAGATCAAAAACACTGCATTAAAGTACAGTATTTTCAATTTATTTGAAGCAGCCTTTTTTTTTAATGGTTAGGACTGAATGGGTGACATTTTAAGTACAGCCAATGATCAATATTTGCTTAATCAAAGCATGCTAATGGATTTTGTGAAATAACCAAAAAATAATTATTTGGTTATATTCATCCTCATCTGATATTCCAATTTAAATAAACTTGTTGTAATTAGTTTGTCTGTTACACTGATACACAGAGCCCTCCATAATGTTTGGGACAAAGACCCATCATTTATTTATTTGCCTCTGTACTCTACAATTTGAGATTTGTAATAGAATAAATCACACGTGGTTAAAGTGCACAGTGTCAGATTTCATTAAAGGGTATTTTTATACATTTTGGTTTCACCATGTTGAAATTACAGCTGTGTTTATACATAGTTTCCCCCATTTCAGGGCACCATAATGTTTGGGACATGGCTTCACAGGTGTTTGTCATTGCTCAGGTGTGTTTAAATGCCTCCTTCATGCAGATATGAGAGAGCTCTCAGCCTCTAGTCTTTCCTACAGTCTTTTCATCATCTTTGGAAACGTTTATTGCTGTTTATCAACATGAGGACCAAAGTTGTGCAATGGAAGTCGAAGAATCCTTTATGAGACTGAGAAACAAGAATAAAATGGTTAGAGACATTAGCCAAACCTTAGGCTTACCAAAATCTACTGTTTGGAAAATCATTAAGAAGAAAGAGTACTGGTGAGCTTACTAATCGCAAAGTAATAAATCACTTCACACATACTTAAAGCAAGACTCCAGGCTGAAAAGACTGGACCCTTTCCCACCCACCCCTCTCCAATCACCACTTCACACCCAATTACCCACACCCACCGTGCTGCACAACATCACTTATCCATCAACAATAAAAATAGAGGAGGTGGAGAGGCTTTTCCAAAGATAGAAAAGCCAGAAATCAAGACTGGACAATGTTGCTAGAATTTAGAAGATTGAGGGGGGACCTTATAGAAACTTACACAATTCTTAAGGGGTTGGACAGGCTAGATGCAGGAAGATTGTTCCTGATGTTGGGGAAGTCCAGGACAAGGGGTCACAGTTTAAGGATAAGGGGGAAATCTTTTAGGACCGAGATGAGAAAAACATTTTTCACACAGAGAGTGGTGAATCTGTGGAATTCTCTGCCACAGAAGGTAGTTGAGGCCAGTTCATTGGCTATATTTAAGAGGGAGTTAGATGTGGCCCTTGTGGCTCAAGGGATCAGGGGGTATGGAGAGAAGGCAGGTACGGGATACTGAGTTGGGTGATCAGCCATGTTCATATTGAATGGCAGTGCAGGCTCAAAGGGACGAATGGCTTATTCCTGCACCTATTTTCTATGTTTCTATGTCTCTATGTTTCCCCCTCTACTCTCAAGCTCTGTGCCGAACAAGAGTCATTTTCAACCAGTCCCTGCAAGCCTGTACTGTCCCTGCCTGCTTCAAAATCTCCACTATTGTTCCTGTACCCAAAAAGGCAAGGATTTCTGGTCTTAATGACTACAAGCCTGTCGCATTGACCTCTGAGGTGATGAAGATCCTTGAAAGGCTTGTGCTGACCAAGCTGTAAAATATCACAAACCTGGACCCTCTGCAGTTTGCATATCAGGCCAATAGGTCTGTGGATGATGCAGTCAACATGGGCCTGCACTTCATCCTTCAGCACCTAGACCGCCAGGGGACCTATGTGAGGATTTAGTTTGTTGATTTTAACTCTGTATTCAACACCATTGTGTCAGAGCTACTACACTCCAAAATTTCTGAGTTGACTGTGCCTGAACCCCTCTGTCAGTGGATCACCAGCTTCCTGACAGACAGGAAGCAGCATGTGAGGCTGGGAAAGCACATCTCGGACCCGCAAACCCTCAGCATAGGAGCACCGCAAGGCTGCGTACTCTCCCCTCTCCTCTACGCTCTCTACACCAATGACTGCACCTCCACTGACTCCTCTGTCAAGCTTCTCAAGTTTGCGGATGACACAACCCTGATTGGACTGATCCAGGAGGGGAGGAATCGGCCTACAGACTGGAAGTGTCACAGCTGGCGTCCTGGTGCCATCGCAACAACTTGGAGCTCAATGCTCTTAAGACAGTGGAATTGATTGTAGACTTTAGGAAAGCTCCCCCTCCCCTCATCCCACTCACCATCAACAATACCACAGTCACATCTGTGGAGTATTTTAAGTTCCTGGGAACCATCATCTCCAAGGACCTTAAGTGGGGGGCTACCATCGACTCGACAGTCAAAAAGGCACAACAGAGGATGTACTTCCTGCAGCAGCTGAAGAAGCACAATCTGCCACAGGCAATGATGGTCCAATTCTATACGGCCATCGTAGAGTCTGTCCTCACCTTCTCCATCATGGTCTGGTTTGGCTCAGCTACCAAGCACGACACCCGGAGGCTGCAGCGAATCGTCTGATCAGCTGAGAAAGTTATTGGCTGCGCCGAACTGTACACTGCAAGGGCCAGGAAGCAAGCGGGTAAGATCATCTCTGACCTTTCTCACCCTGGCCACAAACTCTTTGAATCACTTCCCTCTGGAAGGTGACTCCAGATGGTCAAAGCTGCCACAGCCAGACATAAAAACAGCTTCTTTCCCACGAGTAGTAGCTCTACTCAATAACCTAAAATCTGTAGCCTCCTTTTGCTCTGGTATTTTATTTAATTCACATGTTTAATCAATAATGTTTTATTATGAATGCTTCATGTATCATTCTTTCCTGTCACTGTTTGTCATGTTGTCACTTGAAGGCGGAGCACCTAGGCAAATTCCTTGTATGTGAATACTTGGCCAATAAACTTATTCATTCAAACTTATTCATTCATTCAAAGGGACTGGCAGGCCAAGGAAGACCTCCACAGCTGATGACAAAAGAATTCTCTCTATAATCAAATACCTGTCCGACAGTTCAGAAACACTCTTCAGGAGTTGGGTGTGGATTTGTCAATGACCACTGTCCGCAGAAGACCATGAACAGAAATACAGAGGCTACACGCAAGATGCAAACCACTGGTTAGCCATAAAAATAGGATGGCCAGGTTACAGCTTGCCAAGAAGTACTTAAAAGAGCAACCACAGTTCTGGAAAATTGTTTGTGGACAGATGAGACAAAGGTTAACCTATGTCAGAGTGATGGCAGGAGCAAAGTATGGAGGAGAGCAGGAATGCCCACGATCCAAAGCATACCACCTCATCTGTGAAACATGGTGGTGGGGGTGTTATGGCCTGGGCATGTATGGCTGCTGAAGGTACTGGCTCACTTATCTTAATTGACGATACAACTGCTGATGGTAGTAGCATAATGAATTCTGAAGTGTATAGACACATCCTATCTGCTCAAGTTCAAACAAATGCCTCAAAACTCATTGGCCGTCGGTTCATTCTACAGAAAGACAATGATCCCAAACATACTACTAAAGCAACAAAGGAGTTTTTCAAAGCTAAAAAATGATCAATTCTTGAATGGCCAAGTCAAGCACCCGATTTGAACCCAATTGAACATGCCTTTTTATACACTGAAGTGAAAGCTGAAGGGGACTAGCCTCCATTGGATTGCATGCACATTTTACATGGTAAGCTGGAACAGGTCATAAGTACAAACGGAAAATGCTGGAAATATTCAGCACGTCAGGCGGCAGTTGTGAAGTGGCAAAGCTGTTGTTTCAGGTCAATGATCTTTTGTTAAAACTCAGTCAGAAATTGAATATGTTTTAAGTTGCGGAGAAATTGGAGCAGTGACGACGTCTATGATTGGATGATAACTGAGTGAAAGGATAACACAGAATGGCTGAAAGTAAGTTTGTTAATGGCAGTTGGAGATGGTTTAAATAGAATGAGACATAGAAAGTGCAGGATATGAGTTACAGAATATAGCTAGCAATCTGAAACAAAAGGGGAAGCTGGGAAAGCTTTGATAATATGTGGTGAGAATGGAAAAAGTTAAATCTGAATCGACGGAGAATGGAAAGCAAACTAGAGGCTGGAAATCTGAACTACAAAATGCTGGATCCATCAGGTTGCAGATATCAAGAAATAAACACTAAGTTACAAGAACTAAACATGAAACACTGCTGCTTCTGATCAGTGTTTAATTCTCCAGATGGTGGCAAGGGAAGAAGGAACTGGCATCTCCCACAGTTGCCTGGAAAGGTACCTTGAGAAGGGGAGTGGATGTCACTTGAGTGGAAGTGCGAACTAGTGAGTTGTCAAAATGAATGGTTATTTTGGAATGCTGTGTGGAGGGGAAGGAAAATGATTGTCATTTTCTTGGAAATGGCAGAATTCAAAAGTTGTCTTGAAAATGACGATAAAGGGTGTCCAATCATTCTCAGAGGTAAAAGGAGAACGGCAGCAGAAGTGCAGAAAATTAAATAGATATTACACACCTTCTCATCCCTTTTTTTGCTCTCTATTTACTCCAGAAAGGTTAGCTATCAATAATAGTAAGATTAAATGAGAACTTACCAGTTTGAAGTTTGATCTTTATTTTATGAGGAGCTACGATGAGGGATTACGTGAAGACCCCGCCTGCACGCATGCGCGACATTCTTCAAAGCAGTGGTGTGAAATCACAGATACCAGAGTGACTAATATAGTAAGATAAGAGAGAACCTCCATACCAGTTGATCTTTATAATAGAGGGTTTTGGGAGCGGAGGGCACGTAATCCCTCATCGTAACTCCTCATAAAATAAAGATCAAACTTCAAACTGGTAAGTTTTCATTTAATCTTACTATTTTACTTCGGAGTCACGTGAGTGACTACGTGAAGATTTCAAAGCTCTGTGATTTCATGCCCTGGAACGAATCCATGCTTACACCCTGCCATGCTAGGAAAAAAGAGGATGAACGTAATTCAGTCATGACACCGTGCTGAAAAACAAAGAAAAGGTATTTATTCATACCTAACAGTATGCCCCACATTGGGTAATTTATTTTACAGAACTCAAAATTTTTCCTGCAAATGTGTCAGGAACGGCTACGGGTTTATTATAAAAGCGTTGAAAAGTTTGTTCATTGCTCCAACCCGCTGTGGCAAGGATGTGGTCCAAAGGAACTTCCATCATCCTATCCGCCGATGTAGATGCCGCCCTGGTGGAGTGAGATTTGAAAACATTAGTATCCACCCCCGCTGCATCTAAAACCACCCTTAACCATCTGGATATGGTTTGCGCTGTGACCTTATGGTGAGGGCGTTTATGGCTTATGAGTAAAGCTCTCTCCGTGCCCCTTAGAGTCTTGGTGACTTCTATGTATTGTAAAATATGTGTCACAATGCAGAGCCGACTATCTGCAGGATAGGCCAGAAACTCTAATTTTTGGCCAGTGGAACCAGGTCGGTCTTGTTTGAGTAACCCCTGTATTAGAAAAGTTATCTTGCCACTTGTGATATACATGGCGTCCATATTTAGCTTGTGTAAGGACTGGACCCGTTGTGCTGTTACAAGTGCCATTTATCATTACCATCTTGAATCTTAGTTTGTCAAGCGTGAGCCCCGATATGGGTGTCCATCCTCGTAACATAGTTAATACTATGCCTATATCCCATGTATGGGTGTATCTGGGCCTGGGGGGATTAGAATTAAATATACCCCTCATAAGTTTAGATACTAGTGGGTGTGATCCTATAGCCAAGTGATCACTCCCTCTGCCCAGATAATTAGAAAGGGCACTTATTGCACAATTAATGGCACTGTAACTCAATCTTTCATCGAAATGAAGGGTGGCCAGAAACTCCAGTACTTCAGTGATGGTGGCTGAGTCATATGTAGTGTTCGTCCTGGTGCAGAACACTTCCCATTTTCTAACATATGTCAGGTACTGTTTCCTCGTGGACTCCCTACACGATGCTGAGATGGCATTGATCGTCCTATCGGAGAGTCCGTATCCCAGGAATGGCCTGTTCAGAATCTGCAAATCAACAAGTTCATGCGGTCATGGCACGGATGACTTTCCCCTGTCACGGGGTGTACCAACAAACTCGGCCGTTTGTTGATCCGGATGCAGGGTTCTGAGGCCATCTTTTGTACTGCTGGGAACCATGGTTGGGTAGGCCAGTCGGGTACAACCAAAATACCCGTTGCGGAGTCTTGTTTAATTTTTTGTAAGACCCGACTGATGAGGCAGAAGGGGGGAAATACATAGCAAAACAAATCCCCCCAATACAGCGAGAATGTGTAACCATACATGCAACTGGTGCATATCAGAGCAGTAGGCCCTCAGTCCATAAAATGCTCCCAGCATTTCTAAATAATTAATCCCTACTGCTTTAAACAGGGTTAATTCTTGTGTACTCCATCTGCCACCACAACTTGTGATGGTATTAGTTGCTCCCCAACCTTTAGCACTGGCATCAGTTTGTAATGTAACCGAGGGGTTCATGATAGTGATGGGGTTAGAACAATGCTGAGCATTTTCTATCCACCATTTTAATTCTGATTTTGCTTTCTCTGGTAGTTCCATAGGCCTATCGAAATGGCCTGCATGATTTTTGAGAGCTGAAATTTTTGCTCTTTGCAGATTTTGATAATGGAGAGGTCCAAATCGTGCTGCTGGGAACGCAGCCACTAATTTCCCAATTACTCTGGCTACTTGCCGAATAGATGGTTCCCTGATGCCAGTGAGGCTTTTGCATGCTATCACCAAGTCTGTTACTTTGTGTAGTGGCAAGGTGATAGACATTCGAACTGAGTCAATAGTGAAGCCCAAATAATCCATTATAGTGGAGGGTTCCAATTTTGATTTATCTGGATGTATGATAAATCCCAGCTTTTGAAAAAAGATGTTTTGTGGCTGATACTGCCAATGTAGCCATTTCCAAATTCTCACCTACAATGAGAATATCATCAAGGTAAGCCATGACAATATGGTTATGTTCCCCTAAGTATGCTAAAGCTGGTTTTAATAATTTAGTAAACAGCCGTGGTGCTGATGATAGCCCATTGGGTAAGGCCTTATACTGCCATAGCTGTCCCATCCAGACAAATTTCAGGTATTTACGATGATCCTTGTGTATAGGTACTGAATAGTACGCATCTTTAAGATCGATGCAAGCCATGTAGTACCTATCAGAAATCAACTGTGTGGCTGTGACAAACGTGTCCATTTTGAAATGGGTATACTGAATGTAATTATTTAGTTTGGTCAAATCTATAATGATGCGGCAACCGCCGTCTTTTTTGTTTTTTGTAAATATATTAGATACGAACTCTTGAGATTCCCTGATTGTCTTCTCAATTTCCCCTTCATTGATTAATCTCAACAGTTCAGCATGGCCTGTTGTTCTCTCTTTTTGTGAAAGTATGAACTTCCGGCTAGGCGTATGCTGAACTGGGATGGGGAGTTCGTTCACAAATTCAAGTTTGTAACCCTGAATACTTCCGAGTATGTAAGTATCAGATGTAAAAGTGCTCCACACGTGATGAACCAAGTGCAACCGTCCACCAAATTTTGATGCACCTAAACATGCAATGTTTTTGAGACAACCAGACCCACCTACCTCCATGGTTACCGCCGGTGTTGTGTGTGTTGTCTCTGCCCTTGTATCTTCTGATGTTGTGTTGCTTCGTTCATGGGGGTGGCGCATTTTCCAAGAAGGCCGGGCTGGGCCATGGCCTAAAAAAGACCGCTGTGCAGGTGGACCGCACCTCGAGCTTTCACCACCAGGTGTTCTTTCATTGTATCGATGTATGGTGGTTGTGTAGGGGTGCTGCCGCTGTTGATAGTGAGATTTAGAGGTGTTTGGCACCTTGATCAGGCCTATGGCCTTGGCCTCTTCATCTAATTCTTTCACCCGCTTGGAAAGGTTGTCCCCAAACAGCAAATTTGGCGGCTGAGCACTACTGGTCCTGCATAATCCCGCAAATTTGGGATTAAGTGCTGGTTTAATGATGCTCTTCCTATAGTTGTTGATTTCAAACTGAATATTACACAGTAATACTAGAGCATCTTGTAGCTCTTCTGGCAACTCCACCCCATCAGCTGTTCTGGTCACTGCTGTGATCCCTGCAGCCAGCAGTTTGAGGATCCTCTGTAGCTTCACCTCCTGGCTTCTTATAGATGGGCTCATGTTGCCCCAGATGGGGTTATTGACTGCTGGAACATTAAGAGAATTGCAATTCTCTGGAGCAAGGTATTTCTCAGCCGTGGAGTTAATGGCTTGCTCCTGCAGCTGGTTTGTAGCCATATAATTTATGCTGGCTGCCAACTTTGGATGTATGGGCAGTCCTTTCTGTGTTGGCATAGCATGTTTGTTTGCCGTGCCCAGTAGTTCTTCTGGCACCCCTGACACAGATGACTGTTCAGCCATTGCCCCTTCTTCAGGGTGAGCCCAGCTCTGACCCCCTAATGCTCCCCTGCGAAGAGGGTGAGACATTTGGCAGTCCTTGTGAGGATGCTGCCGTGGGTCTGCGAAGAGACCCACTGTGACTCTGCCCATGCATAAGCAGGTCACGCTGGAGTAACTGCTCCACCATCCGCTCCAAGCGGGAAAGACGCCCACCGTCGCTATCCGCGAACGGGGTGTCTTCAGGTCCGGACCCAGCTGAGTCAACGGCCCTGTCCGACTTCTGGGTGGCTTTGTCGACGGGCCGCGGCGTACCTTCGGACTGTAGCGGAGGGAAGTCGGGAACTGCTGGTAGCACCTGCAGCTCTGGAGAAACGGCACGCTGCTGGCTGCTTTCCATAGCAGCTGTTTTTGCCACTCCTCTCCTGGACTTGCGCGACTCCATGGTGTTTCCTGAAACACAAAACACGCGCAGTCGCCACGCTCACCAGAATGGTAAGACTTACCTCAAGTTTTTTAAACTTACACTGGAGGAGCGACGCTCCTCCCGACTGTCGCTTCCGCAATGCGTTCGACGATATGTCGCGCATGCGTGCAGGCGGGGTCTTCACGTAGTCACTCACGTGACTCCGAAGTAAAATAAATATTAATGTAAAGATGCTCTTTTCTCCTTATTGTCTCTTCTGTATCCCTTACTTACACATGCATGCGCACATCTTTGCTTTAAGTTATCAGCAGGTTTGATGAAGAAAGGAACTAGTGACAGCAATGAGATACCCTATTGGGGGCAAAGCATCACATGGTTTAATGTTTCTTCTAATTACTACTTTAAACCATGCAATATTTCCACTATACGAAACTGAAATGCAAATCTGAATTGAATTTTGGTGTTAATTAATCCATCTGTTTAATCAAATCGTTACTATGAACTGAGTACATTTTGAAATCTTAAACATAAATTATCAACCTATATCTTTCAGTGTAATTGCCTGAAAGTTTGATTTGCTAATCATAAATAGTACTTTTTTAGCCAAGTATGTTTTGCAACATGCGAGGAATTTGATTTGCCATAGTCATACCAATAAAGAGCAATAAGACACACAAATACATTATTAACATGAACATCCACCACAGCGACTCCCCCACATTCCTCATTGTGATGGAAGGCAAAAAAAGTTTGATCTTCCCTTCTTTGTTCTCCCATGAACGGGGCCATCTTGGCTCCTGCAGCTGGCGGTCAAGCAGTCTGCACCAGGGCGATCAAACTCCCGCATCGGCGGTATCTCAGCTCCCCCGCGTTGGACGATCTGACCCCGGGTCGGGGCTAATCGAACCTCTTGCGCCTTTGGAGCTTTCCGACATCAGTCTCTACCTGAGACTGCTAGCTCCTCGATGTTGAAATCCACAGGCCGCGGTTGGCGCACCGATCCCAGGCAAGGGATCACATGCTCCAATGAATGGTAAGTCCACGGCCCCACGATGGGGCTCAAAGTTAATCTTGAGCAAGGCTGCCAGCTCCATGATGTTATTCCGCAGAGCGACCGGAGATACGATCCGAAAAACAATTGCATCACCGGCAAGGTAAGAGATTGAAAAAAGTTTTCCCCAATCTCCTCCCCCCCCACACACACATAGAACAAACCAGAACAAAATGCTGGAAACATTCAGTAGGTCAGGCTGTATGAAAAAGTGCTTCAGATTGAAGAGCGTTTGTCAAAATTGGGATTGAGAGAAAACAAATTTTGGAGCAAATAGGACTAAGGGTATGTCTCTAAGGGAAGGGTTGCTTTTGGTGTTAAGCAGTTAAGAGATCATGTAATTTATAGAGAAAAATAGAAAGTCTGAAAAAAGGAACACAAATCTACGAAAGAAGGGGATTCAGAGTGAAAGCACAAAGGAATGTAAAAGTTGGCAAAAGCAGAGCTGGAAATCATGCCCAGAATATCAGGATAAAATAATGGAGAAAGGAGAAAGTTGACCTAGTATCACATAGCCTGACAGTTCTAGTATCAACAGAAAGCTAGTTACCAGAAATGCCAGTCTTCTGGATTTTATGCAATTCTGCAATGTGTTTGGGCAGTAGATGAGATGCTGTTTCCTAAGCTTGCATTTAGTCTTGTTATTATGATGCAGGACACCACAGATAACTCATGGTGGGAGTTGGTTGGTGAATTAAAGTGATAGGAATCTCATTGTCATGCCTGCAGTCTGAATGCAAACACTCTGCAAAACAGTCCCCCAATCCTGTTGGTTTCTCCAATGTAGTTTTGCTAGAATTTTACGAATAGATTTTTTTAAAATTTTCTAAACTTAATACAAAATGTAGCATAAGATTTAACAAATGAGTCACTGTTGCAATAGGCTGGGAAAGATATATCCAACCATTTCTTTGGAATAAATTAATAATATATAATTTGACCCCTCGCTCGTTCACTATTGTGCAGTGAATTAGGGAAGTATTAAAATTGCATAATCGATGCAATTTCTTGCTCTTGCTTTCAACCCCCAGCCCTTCTCATTTAGCATTTTTATTGGGTAATGTGATTGTTTTAATTCCACATATGGCATAAGGTACTGTCTTAGCTAGGCCAATGAATAGGAACTTTTAAAACTCTGTTAACTTAATTAGGGTGATGGCAAATGGTTAGGGTTTGCTATCTAATCTCCATCCAATAACTACTGGGAAATGTAGATATTGGATAAGGTATTTGCGCTTGGTGTGATTTACTTTGTGATCAAAAACTTTCATATTTTAGAAAGTCCAGACTTTGATTATGATATATCAATCACGCCATGTTCAGATGTAGACATTTGGTGCGCTTGCCTTCATCAGTCAAAGCACTGAGTACAGAGAGTGGGACTTTATGTTGCAATTGGACAAGACATGGATCCCAGTGGAGCAGAGCGGGTTGGAGTGACCCTCGCCCCCGGAGTTTGCGAGAGGATTGTGACGGTAAAAAATCTTTTTTTTTTTTTTACCGCACAGAGCGTCCTGTCCTGCTTTGCGAGTGGATTGTGACATCAGTCGGAATTTCTTTCTTCAAAATGTGCGCTTGGAAAACTGTAATATTTTGAAGCTGTTTTTAGAAGGTTAACTTGTGAAATATAGGTTGAAATGTGACGGGAAGATATTTATCCTGTCCGTGGAAAAAATGTGTGTAGCATGTGTGAAAATGGGAAGGCTGTGGCCTAGCGTTTGGAAGAAGATAGGAATTAAGGAGATTGATAAAGTTGACACAACCCTGGCCCACACAGACACAAGAACAAAGGAGAGAGAGAGAACGAGGGAGGGAGGGATACCTTGAACATGCTTACAGGACAAGTGGTGTAAACAGAACCAATGGCAAAGTTGAAGAAGCATTTAGACTGCCACATGAACAGGCAGGGAATGGAGGCATATAGATCATGTGCATGCAGATGGGATTAATTTGGATTGGCACCCTGATTGGCGCACACATTGAGGAGCCTGTTTCTGTGCTGCACTGTTTGTTCGGAGTATGATTGAGAGCACGATTAAAGTATGTGAGTAAAAACAATAGTAAAAGCCTCTGCAAAGAAGTAAAAAGATTGGAGAAGGCAAATTAAGCCCTCTGGTCAGAAATGGAACCGTAGGAGGCAAAGCATTTAAATAATACTGTGACTTTTGTCATCTTGATAGACAATAGGTGCAGGAGCAGGCCATTCGGCCCTTCGAGCCAGCACTGCCATTTAATACGATCATGGCTGATCATCCCCAATCAGTACCCCCTTCCTGCCTTCTCCACATATCCCCTGACCCCGCATTCTTAAACTGTGGCCCCTGGTTCTGGTCTCCCCCAACACGGGGAACATGTTTTCTGCCTCTAGCGTGTCCAAACCCTTAACAATCTTATATGTTTCAATGAGATTCCCCCTCATCCTTCTAAATTCCAGAGTGTACAAGCCCAGCTGCTCCATTCTCTCAGCATATGACGGTCCCGCCATCCTTACCTTGTAAACTTACGCTGCATTCCCTCAGTAGCAAGAATGTCCTTCCTCAAATTAGGGGACCAAAATACAATACAATTGTGTGGTCTCACTAGGGCTCTGTCCAACTAACTGCAGAAGGACCTCTTTGCTCCTATATTCGACGACTCTTGTTATAAAGGACAACATGCCTTTCGCTTTCTTCACTGCCTGCTGTTCCTGCATGATTACTTTCATAGACTGATGAACAAGGACCCCCAGATCCCATTGTACTTCCCCTTTTCCCAACTTGACGCCATTTAGATAGTAATCTGCCTTCCTGTTTTGGCTACCAAAGTGGATAACCTCACATTTATCTGCATTGAACTTCATCTGCCATGCATCTGCCCACTCCCCCAACCTGTCCAAGTCACCCTGCATTCTCATAGCATCCTCCTCACAGTTCACACTGCCACCCAGCTTTGTGTCATCTGCAAATTTGCTAATGTTACTTTGAATCTTTGTTATTTTGAAAAGAGGATAAAAATTACTTTGAAAGAGGATAAAAATATTTTCTCATACCAGGAGCCAGGTGTAATGGGGAAAAAAGGGCTGATAAAATGAATGCTACTGAAAGCTGTTAATCTATATCTCAGTTTATTAACAGGCAGTCACTAAAATTTGGTTGTATCTTTCAAACTTCAGATTATGGAATGAAGGTAGGCAAATATAACTACAATTTAAAAGGGAGACGGGAGAAGGAAATTGGAGTCCAACGGTGAGCTTGGCTTGATGCCAATGGTATATAATACGCCTTTGTCTTTTATTGCAACCTTTATAACAGGGCACTTGGAAATTTTCAGTGAGATTAGAGAGTAAGAATTCCTGGAAAGAGAATAATTGGTTAAACCAACTGGAATCTTTTGAGGATATAGTAGAAAATAAAGAGAATAGATCATTTTCAGAGTGGAAGACTGTCTGATGGAGTGTCACGGTGATCAGTGTTTAGTACCTCAGCTATTCATAATATAAATTCAGTAAGTTGAATAAAGGAAACAAATGTAATTGTTATCAATTTGTTGATGGCATAAAACTAGGTGTGTTTGTGAATTGAAGGGTGATGCCAAGAGGTTTGAGAGTGATTTTAGTAAGTATATTCAAAGATATGGCAGACACATTATAATTATAATGTGACAAATGTGAATTTGTTCACTTTAGTAGGAAAATAGCAGAGTAATAGTGATAGATTGAGAAACATTGATATAAAAAGGGATCTGGGTGTCCTTGTACATAATTCGCTAAAATCAAGCATGCAGCTACAGCAAGCAATTAAGGTGGCAAATGGTATTTGGCCTTCATTGCAAGAAACTTTGAGTAGAAAAGCAAGAATGTCATGCTATAATTATACAAACCCTGGTGAGACCACATCAGGGGTATTGCATAGTTTTGTTTTCCTTGATTTTCCTTGTGTAGGAGGGAGTGCAAAAAAAAAAGTCTCAAGGCTAATTGCTGGGATGGTTGGACTATTGTAGAAGGAAAGATTGGGTCAACCAGGCTGGGTAAGAGTTCAGGTAAATAAATAAAAGGAAATCTCTTGAAACTTACAAAAGACTGACAGGGTTTGATAGGCTGCAGGGAATTGTTTCCCCTGATTAGGGAGGATTAAAGTGAGGGATCACATTCTCAAATTGTAGCGAAAGGCATTAAAGACTGAGATGAGAATTTTCAACAACTGAATGGTGATGAATCTATGCCATTCTCTATACTAGATTGGTTTTGAGATGCCAAAACACCTCTTTGTGCATGAGGAGAGAAGGGAACATGGATTAAGAAAGATGATCGGTCAAGATTGAACGGATTGGCTCAAGGAGCCAAATGATCTGTTGCTGCTTTTTTCGTTATAATGTGATACTACATTGTGAGACAGCTGAGAAGTTAAGCTAATTAATGTTGAAATCTATGAACAAATTCACTGCACAGTAAATCAATAATTCTATAGAATTGCATTAACTGACCTAGAAAGCAAATTATATTTTGAGATATTTCCAACTATTATGATCAATATGATGATGATGATGCTGACTGTGCACCTTTATATTGTATGCTACGTTTCATTTGAAATATCTAAACCTTTAACAATGATGCTGTTAACATTCTATTGAAAATTGTAGTGTTATTGTTGCACATGAATGATTCATTATTAATGCTAGTAAAATCCATAGTCATTCAGCGTGGAAAAAAGCCCTGCAGCCAAACTTGCCCATGCCGACCAACTACACTAGTCTCACATGCCTCCAAACCTATCCTATCCATGTATCTGTCCAAATGTTTTTTAAACATTGTAATAGTACCTGCCTCCGCTACCTTTTCTGGGAGCTCATCCCATATACTTACAACCCTTTGGGTTAATAAAAAAAATCTGTATCTAATATACAGTACCCTCCATAATGTGTGGGACAAAGACCCATTATTTATTTATTTGCCTCTGTACTCCACAATTTGAGATTTGTAATGGAAAAAAATCATGTGGTTAAAGTGCATTGTCTAAAGGCCATTTTGATACATTTTCGTTTGACCACATAGAAATTACAGCAGTGTTTATACATAGTTCTGCCACAGCAGTGTCATGTAATTGAAAGTAGTCATGTTCAGTATTTTGTTGCATATCCTTTGCATGCAATGACTGCTTGAAGTCTGCGATTCATGGACATCACCAGTTGCTGGGTGTCTTCTCTGATGATGCCCTGCCAGGCCTGTATTGCAGCCATCTGTAGCTTATGCTTGTTTTGAGGGCTAGTCCCCTTCAGTTTTCTCTTCAGCATATCATGTTCAATTTGATTCAGATAGGGTGATTGACAGCAACTCAAGAATTGACCATTTTTTAGCTCGGAACAACTCCTTTGTTGTTTTAGCAGTATGTTTGGGATCATTGTCTTGCTGTAGAATGAACCACTGGCCAATCAGTTGAGGCATTTGTTTGAACGAGCAAATAGGATGTGTCCATACACTTCAGAATTCATTATGCTACTACCATCAGCAGTTGTAGCTTCAATGAAGATACTGTAGAAATAGGGTTTTATGTAAGGGTTTTACATCCGCCGTTTCGGGATGTAAGTAAATGGTCAAGTCTTATTAAAGTCAAAAAGCTGCAGATACTGAAAATGTGAATCACTCCTTTTTTTGCAGCAGTTTCTAAAGCAACCGGGTTAGATGCAACAATTGTCATAGAACTCAAAACAGTCAGCACAGGAACCGAACAGAAATGGGCTACGATGCCTATGTGGAACATGACGCCAGATGAAACTAATCCCTTCCTCGTGTGATATATATCCGTTCTTTCCCCTGAGTGTTTACGTGTTGATTAAAAAGCCTCTCGAACTACACTATCGTGTGCCAAATCATTATAGTACATGGCTGCTATTAAGCCTAGTCGGTCTTGGTGACTCCTTGTAGAAATGTAGGTGCTAGAATCTTGAGTAAAAAACAAAGTGCTGGAGGAACTCGGTGGGTCAGGGAGCATCTGTGGAGGGAATGGACAAACAAATGTTTTGGGTTGGGATCCTCCTTCAGACTGATAGGAGAAGGGGATAGAAAGCTGGTTCTCCTTTCAGCTTTTCCCCCACAACTACAATAAATCCGAAGTAGGTTCCTGACCTGAAACATTATCTGTCCACAGTTGCTGTCTGACCTGACATGTTCCTTCAGCACTTTGTTTTTTCTCTCTTTCTAAAACACCCCATTCAGGTCTAGCTTGGCACTTTTCTCCATAACTGTGTGAATGTTTTTATCTTTGCATATTTATTGATTTTGTTTTTGAAATTGAATCTGCATTTACCCCGCTTTCAGTAGTGCATTCTGAATGCCTGGCGATCTTCGCGGGGCATCAAGAGTTGCTGCCTTAAACCACTGTCTCGTGGTGCGAGTCGACCCACGAGTGACCCCGAGTTTTCACTCGTGTTAATCACGTGCAATTAACGTAGCAGGAACGTCGGAACTCGCAGACGCAACTTAGCGACTCGTGGCGCTAACGGCAGGTACCCGTGAGACTTGTTAACTCTTGAAAAAATTCAAACATGTTTAAAGTTTTCCACGAGTCAAATTTACTGTTGAAGTTAAAAATGGAAACATTTAACCTCGATGTAAGAACGTAGTGGCCCGTGAGTTTACCGTAGTGACTCTTGAGTCTACCATGGGTTTGGCCTGTGTGCCAGAAGTGAAATGTGGAAGATTAGTCAGATCTTAATGGAAAATGGATGGATGGATGGATAGGGGTCTGAAATTAACTTGGATACTTTCGATGGGAGAGAGCCGCCGATGAAGCTGCAGGTACAGAGCGAAGATGGGGGCTCAAGCATTGATGGGAAGGGTTAACACCGGGCGGGACGCGTGAAAATTGACCATACTGAGGGAATTCCCACGTATATGAAGCAGAGAGAAACGCGAGTTCTACATAGATTATGTTTGAGCCAGCGAAGAGACATGACTTCAAATAATGATTTTACCATGTGAGGTGACATTATAAGCCATGGGATATAGACACAAAACGCTGAATGCTGGAGTAACTCAGCGGGACAGGCAGCATCTCTGGAGAAAAGGAATTGGTGACGTTTCGGGTCGAGACCCTTCTTCAGACTGGTTCTGTGCTGTTGCCGTATCTCTGGAGAGAAGTAATGGGTCTTGACTCGAAACGTCACCCATTCCTTCACTCCAGAGCTGCTGCCTGTCCCGCTGAGTTACTCCAGCATTCTGTGTCCATCTTCGCTGGTGAGGAACCGTGCCCTTTGCAAGTTTTCGTTCTCGAACACAGATAGCAGTGGATTATTAGAGGAAGAAACCCGAGTTCATGCCGCACGACGTGTTTGACTACCTACCCCCGCTACTTAAGGAGTTTATGCTGAGCGGTAACCAGCTGTGAAGCTTCAACTGGGACAGGCTTTACCTGCTAGGCTGGTTGGAGCTGCTGGACCTCGGTAGCAACCTGTTGACCACGGTGACTCAAATGCTGTCCAACTGCACCCAGACCCTGCGTGTCTTCACCCTCACCCGCAACCAGATCTCCAAGCTGACCAAGGACTTCCTGTGGGACGTGACCTCCCTGCAATACCTGGATCTCAGCTGCAACAACCTGAAGACCATCCAGGCCTCCAGTTTCCCAGACAGCGCCAACAAATACCTTCGGGAGCTGTGGTTAAGCGGCAACCACTTTCTCTGCACCTGCGACGCCAGGTGGTTCGTGTGGTGGATCAATCAGACCACGGTATACATCCCTCGCCTGGTCACTGATGTCACCTGCACCTCCCCCAAAGGCCACGGCGTCGTTATGGTGGACCTGCACTCCTGCGAGTTGGACTACCTGGGCATTGGCCTCTACACTTTCTCCGCCTTGATCACCCTCTTGCTCCTCTATTTGATACTTAAAACAGGCCTTCATTCACGGTGGTGCAGCTGCCTGATAGCGAATGCAGCGTCTGAGACCCGGGTTCGATCCCGACTACGGGTGCTGTCTGTACTGAGTAGGTTATCCCCGTGACCTGCGTGGGTTGTCTCCGAGATCCCCCCACACTCCAAAGACGTACAGGTTTGCAGGTTAATTGGCTTGGTGAATGTAAAAATGTCCATAGTGGGTGTAGGATGGTGTTAGAGTGCGGGGATCGCTGGTCGGCGCGGACTCGATGGTCCGAAGGACCTGTTTCCGCTCTGTATCTCTAAACTAAACTAACAGGGGAGAACACTGGACCTTCTTGGTCAGTTTATTATTTTACACTTATATACATTACACAGATCACGGATTGTGAAATAAAGCTGGCAAGCCAAGGTCATGCAAGAAACGGAGAAAAACGTGAGACGATTTTATTCAGCAACCCAGTTCTGGCAGAACATCTATCCTGTGTTAAGAAACTAACTTTAAGGGGATTTAAATCTTGAGTTCAACTTCTACCTGAATTTAATCAATTTACAAAAGCTTTGAAGTTCTCCCTGCAGTCCGTTTCTTAAACACCTTTACGTTTTGCGCTTTTTTTTGACAGCCAAGTACTTTAAATGCATTTATTGCATTGTAGCAATGATAGGCTCAAGAGTAACTCTGGCGAGGAACTTGGTACATCACAGAAATGAGAAGTAAACGGCAAACTTAGACATACATGTGGGAACTCGTTTAAACTCGTGAACATAAATTTGGAATCTCGTAGACAACCACGAGTTTGATTTTTTTTCTTTCACTCGGTATCACTCATGGATGGACTCGCACCGTAAGACTGGGCCATTACAGCACCACAATCCGGGTTTGATCTTGTCTATGGGTGCAGTCTGTATGGAGTTTGTACATTCTCCCATATTCCAAAGAGGTGCAGGTTTGTAGGTCAATTAGCTACTGTAAATCGTCCCTACTCTGTAGGATAGAACTAGTGTGCAGGGGATCATTGGTTGGTGGGTCGAAGGGCCTGTTTCCATGCTATATCTTCAAATTAAATGTAACTGAAATCTCATACCCCCATCATACCATTCTAGTAAATCTGTACCATCCTCAGGACCTTTTCTTGCAGAATTGAGCACATTTGTTTAGTTGTGGTTTATTGGTGTTTTATGAAGGTTTGATATGACCCTCTTTTTCTTGCACTCTGTGGCTCTATGCAGCCCATGTTCCCATATGCTGCTTTAACTGCTTTCTTGAGCTACCCTGATGCCTTCAAAGAGTTATTCAAATGTATATCCAAGTATTTGTTTCTGGTGCACTTTTGGAATTACACATTATTATTTATCCTGTATATTTTTGTTAAAATGTATCCTTTTGTGCCTGTTGAAAATGTAATGCTTATTTGTTGGTGTTATGCCAGTCTGTTTCTTCCAGTAAGGTCTCTACAATTGGCCTTACTGCTACATATTGGTGGTTCTTTGCTTTTGCAAGTCTGAGTCATTCATTTGTATAACTGAAAAAATATAATTGTCATAGAACTGAAACTGGATGTGTGGTAGCTGTGAGGGGAGGAATACTGTTCTGCTTCTCTGTAGTCCTCAAGATAAAACTTTGGGTTTCTATTTTATCTTTATTATAAATATTTTTATCTTTGACCCTTTTGACTAAGAGCTTTTTTTTCTAGTTAACCTTCAATAAGAAAGTTTATCAAATCCCATCTGAAAATGTATTTGTGCAGCATCTACAATACCCTCAAATTCTGTTACACAATGGAAAAATTAAAATTGTTAGTTATATTTTGGCTTTGAACTTGCCCTTATTTATGTGTGTCTTCAAGTGACAATTATGTCCTGATTCTCATTCATAGAAACATAGAAAGTAGGTGCAGGAGTAGGCCATTTGGCCCTTCTAGCCTGCACCGCCATTCAATATGATCATGGCTGTCTGTCTGTCTGAACTGGCCTCAACTACCTTCTGTGGCAGAGAATTCCACAGATTCACCACTCTGTGTGAAAAATGATTTTCTCATCTCGGTCCTAAAAGACTTCTCCCTTATCCTTAAACTGTGACCTATTGTCCTGGACTTCCCCAACATCGGGAACAATCTTTCTGCATCTAGCCTGTCCAAACCCTTATGAATTTTGTAAGTCTCTATGACCCCTCAATCTTGTAAATTCCAGCGAGTACAAGTGAACCTTCTCTGTACTCCCTCGATGGCAAGAATGTCTTTCCTCAGATTAGGATACAAAAACTGTATGCAATACTCCAGGTGTGGCCTCACCAAGACCCTGTACAACTGCAGTAGAACCTCCCTGCTCTTGTACTCATATCCTTTTGCTATGAATGCCAACATACCATTCGCTTTCTTCATGAATTCTTGGAAGCTTCCCCGGCAATATTAAACCAGTAGATCTGTTCTTGCATCCATTTTTTGTTTTTTAACAATGGCAGTCCAACGTCAATCCTGAGAAATGAATGATTGTAAGATATAATTGGTCCTTCTGCATATTTCTAATTATGACCTCTTTCCACCCACACGCCCTCACCTTTATTTTCCCTCCATTCTCCACCTCTCACCCTTCGCATACTGTCACATTTGCCCCATCTTTACTTTTTTAACACGGATCACCTTTGCTAGTCATATACTATTTCCGCAGCTTTGTTAATTACAACTCATTCTTTCAGTCAAGTCAAGTCACAAAAGTTTATTGTCAGGTGTCCCAGATAGGACAACAAAATTCTTGCTTGCTTCAGTGTGACCATCCATATACCATACAATACACAGACACAGAGACACAGACACACAGAGACACAGACACACAGAGACACACACTGTTATAGTTCTGAGTTTGTTTGAAGTTGTGTTTAATAATCTGATGGCTGTGGGGAAGCAGCTGTTCCTGAACCTGGATGTTGCAGATTTCAGGCTCCTGTACCTTCTACCTGATGGCAGCGGAGAGATGAGTGTGTGGCCAGGATGGTGTGGGTCCTTGATGATGCTGGCAGCCTTTTTGATGCAGCGCCTGCGATAGATCCCCTCGATGGTAGGGAGGTCAGAGCCGATGATAGACTGGGCAGTGTTTATAACTTTCTGCAGCCTTTTCCGCTCCTGGACGCTTGCTATAGCAAGCCACGATGCAACTGGTCAGCATGCTCTCTACTGTGCACCTGTAGAAGTTCGAGAGAGTCCTCCTTGACATACCGACTCTCCGTAATTTTCTCAGGAAGTAATTTTATCAGGATGTGCTTTCTTATGATTGCATCAGTGTTCTGGGACCAGGAGAGAGCTTCGGAAATATGCAAGCCCAGGAATTTGAATTTCTTGACCTTTTCCACCATCTGTGTCTGTGTCTTTGATATAAACTGGACTGTGGGTCCCCATCCTACCCCTTCCGAAGTCCCCAATCAGTTCCTTGGTTTTGCTGGTGTTGAAAGCCAGGTTATTGTGCTGGCACCATTTGATCAATCGATGGATCCACTTCTATCAGATAGATTCTGATAGGAGTGAGATCCACCGATTGATCAAATTCAGAACTCCCTCTTGTTTCCCAGAAGCTCTTTTATTTTTAATAACGGTTTTGCTCTTTTGCCCTTCTGGTTTTTTTTTTAAATTGTTTTTTAAAGGTTCTGGTGGAACCCACTTTAGTTTACAACTTTATCATCTGTCAGCAAAGGCATTGCCAATCTGCAGAGTATTCCAGCTGTTTGCATGCTTGTTCCAACACAACCAATTAGCAAGCTCATCCAAAGAGCAAACAGTACTTATGCTGATTTCAAAATAGTACTAATCATTGATGCAATTATTGTAATCACTGTTAAATATATTGTTTCAAACCTGCAAATTCATTTGTGTAGGAAGGAACTGGAGATGCTGGTTTAAATCGAAGATAGACACAAAAATAGACAGTGCTGGAATAACTCGGTGGATCAGGCAGCAACTCTGGAAAACGTGGATGGATGACATTTCTGATCGTGAGAACCTTCAGACTCATTGTAACGGAGGGGGGAAAGCTGGAAGAGAAATCTGGCGAATAATAGGTGAATACGCCTATAGGCAGGATATGAGGTGCTTTACGTCCATTTTCTGTGTGGCCTTGCTCTGGCAATGGGGATGGTCCGGAGCAGTAAGGTTAGTGTGGGAATAGGAAGGGAAGTGAAAATGGTTAGCAACTAGAGATCCAGTAGGCCTTGGTGGACCAGATGCCTAGTCAGGGCTTGGTCTTGCCAATGCAAAGAAGGCCATATTGGGAGCACCAAAAGGAGCAGATGAGGTTAGCAGTGGTTTGTGTGAACCTGTGACTCACCTGGAAGGGCTGAATGGTTCCTGCATGGATGTGAGGGAGGAGGTGTGGGGACAGGTGTTGCATCTCCTGTGGTTGCGCGGGAAAGTATCTGGGGGAGGGGGGGAGTGGTTTGGGTGGGAAAGGACGAGTGAGCTAATGCCCCTGCCCCACTTAGGAAACCTGAACGGAAACCTCTGGAGACTTTGCGCCCCACCCAAGGTTTCCGTGTGGTTCCCGGAGGTTTTTGTCAGTCTCCCTAATGGTCAAAAGTGGTTTCCGCTTCTTCTATGTTCCGGCGATTATTTAAAAAAATTCAAAACCGGCCACGACTAAAAATAGGTTGCCGTTTTAAAAATCGGTAATTTTTTATTTTAGTCGAAGCCGGTTGCGATGCTAGTTGAAGGTGGTTGCCAGAGGTTGCAGGTAGTGGAAGGTAAGACCTCCCTGGTGGAATAAAACTGGGTAGGGAAAAAAAGGTCTTGCCTTCCAGTACCTGTAACCTCAAGTCAAAGTCAAGTCAAAAGAGTTTATTGTCATGTGTCCCTGACTGGACAATGAAATTCTTTCTTTGCTTAGCACAACAGAACATAGTAGGCATTGACGACAAAACAGATCAGTGTGTCCATATACCATTACATACGTAAATACACACATGAATGAATACATCAATAAAGTGCAAATAAAGGGGTATTAATATTCAGAGTTTTGTCTGAGCCAACTTTAATAGCCTGATGGCTGTGGGGAAGTAGCTATTCCTGAACCTGGTCGTTGCAGTCCTCGATCTCCTGTTCCTTCTACCTGAAGGTAGCAGGGAGATGAGTATGTGGCCAGGATGGTGTGGGTCCTTGATGATGCTGCCAGCCTTTTTGAGGCAGCAACTGTGATAGATCCCCGCGATGGAAGGAAGGTCAGAGCTGATGATGGACTGGGCAGCGTTTACTACTTTTTGTAGTCTTTTCCTATCCAGGGCACTCAAGTTGCCAAACCAAGCCACGATGCAACCGGTCAGCATGCTCTCTGCTGTGCACCTGTAGAAGTTAGTCCTCCTTGACAGACCGACTCTCCGTAATCTTCTCAGGAAGTAGAGGCGCTGATGAGCTTTCTTAATAATTGCATCTGTGTTCTCAGACCAGGAAAGATCTTCAGAGATGTGCACGCCCAGGAATTTGAAGCTCTTGACCCTTTCAACCATCGACCCGTTGATATAAACAGGGCTGTGGGTCCCCATCCTACTCCTTCCAAAGTCCACAATCAGTTCCTTGGTTTTGCTGGTGTTGAGGGCTAAGTTATTGTGCTGGCACCATGTGGACAGTCGCTCGATCTCTCTTGTATACTCTGACTCATCCCCATCAGTGATACGTCCCACAACAGTGGTGTCGTCAACGAACTTGATGATGGAGTTCGCACTATGACCAGCTACACAGTCATGAGTATAGCGTGAGTACAGCAGGGGGCTGAGCACGCAGCCTTGAGGTGCTCCCGTGCTGATTGTTATCGAGTCTGACACATTACCACCAATACAAACAGACTGTGGTCTGTGAATGAGGAAGTCGAGGATCCAATTGCAGAGGGATGCGCAGAGACCCATGTCTGTGAATTTGGTAACCAGATCGGAGGGGATGATTGTGTTAAATGCCGAGCTGCAATCGGTGAATAACAGCCTGACATATGAGTTTTTGTTGTCCAAGTGGTCCAGAGCGGAGTGGAGGGCCAGCGAGATCGCATCCACCGTTGATCTGTTGTGGCGGTAAGCGAACTGCAGTGGGTCCAGGTTTTTGTCGAGGTAGGAGTTGATTTGCGCCATGATCAACCTCTCAAAGCACTTCATCACCACAGGCGTTAGTGCCACTGGTCGATAGTCATTGAGGCACGTCACCTTGCTCTTCTTGGGCACTGGTATAATTGATGCCCTTTTAAAGCAGGTGGGGACCTCAGACCTCAGAAGTGAGAGGTTGAAAATGTCCGTAAAAACTCCAGCCAGTTGGTCCGCACAGGTTTTTAGGGCACAACCAGGTATACCATTAGGTCCTGACGCTTTTCGAGGGTTCACTCCTCTGAAGGATTTTCTGACGTTGGCCTCTGTGACTGAGACTGAAATACCATCACAGTGAATGGGGGCTCGGGAAGGCACATTGGTGATCTCCCTATCAAAGCGTGCGTAAAATGCATTGAGCTCATCAGGGAGTGATGTATCGCAGACATTCGAGCTGCCTCCTGGTTTTGCCTTGTAGGAGGTGATTGAATTCAGGCCCCGCCACAGCTGCCGAACATCTGTCTCATCCTCCAGCTTGGAGCAGGTCCCTTTTGGCCTTTTTGATGGCCTTACCAAGGTCGTATCTGGACTTCTTGTCGACCACAGTATCATCAGACATGAATGCCCGGTGTCTGGTCTTCAGAAGAGTGCGGATCTCACAGTTCATCCAAGGTTTCAGATTGGGAAACATTCGGAAGGTTTTCGTCGGGATGCAGTCCTCCACACATTTCTTAATGAAGTCTGTAACGACTGGCGTATTCGTTCAAGTCCGTTGCCGAGTTCTTGAACATTGCCCAGTCTACAGACTCCAAACAGTCCTGTAGTTGTTCCTCTGCCCCCCCCCCACCCCCGACCAGCTCTGTACTGTCCTCATGTCTGGGGGTGCGCTCTTTAACTGTTGCCTGTAGGCAGGGAGAAGCAGCATAGCGGTATGGTCGGATTTACCGAAGTGAGAGCGAGGGATAGAACGGTAGGCATTATTGATGGTGGTGTAGCAATGGTCGAGGGTGTTTGGTCCTCTGGTGCAGCAGGAGACATGTTGGTGGAAGTTGGGGAGTGATTTCTTTAGGTTTGCCTTATTGAAGTCCCCAGCGATGGTGGTAAATGCCTCGGGGTAAGACCTCTGGTGTTTGTTGACCACGGCGTGCAGCTCCTCCTGTGCCAGACGGACGTCTGCCTGGGGTGGGATGTAGACCGCGGTCACGATGATGGAGGTGAATTCCCTCGGAAGGTAGAAGGGACGGCACTTCACCGCCAGATGTTCGAGGTGTGGAGAGCAGGAGTTGGATAGGACTGCCACGTCTGAGCACCACGCAGAGTTGACCACGAGGCAGATGTCCCCTCCTCTTCCTTTCCCAGATGCCAGTGTACGGTCCATACGGTTGATGGAGAACCCTTCAGGCTGGACCGCTCAGTCTGGGGAGCTGGGGGTGAGCCATGTCTCTGTGAAACAGAACACAGAGCATTCCCTCAGCTCCCTTTGATAAAGCAGCCTTGCCCTTAAGTCCTCCACTTTATTTTCAAGGGACTGTACATTTGCCAGTAGGATAGTAGGGAGAGGGGGTCGAAGTCCCTTGTGCTTCAGTCTGACCTGAAGTCCTGCCCGTTGACCACTTTTCCGGACACAATGGAGGCTTCCTTTTTTTTCCAGGTACTGAGTTGACTGTACCTGCTGTTTCTGCGGACCTGCGCTGGAACGGGAAATCCCTCACAGATGGCAGCTCCAGCTCAGTAACGAACGGGGGTTTCAGATTCAGATTCAGATTCCTTTATTGTCATTCAGACCTTTCGGTCTGAACGAAATTTGTTACCTTGCAGTCATAACATGTAATAAATTAAAACAAAACACACAATAAACACATATTTAACATCCACCACAGTGAGTTCACCAGGCACCTCCTCACTGTGGTGGAAGGCAAAAGTCTTAAAGTCTTTGTCTTTTTCCCCTACTTGTTCCCTCTCTGTACTGAGGCAATCCAGGCCTTCGATGTCATCGTCCACTAGGCCCGCGGCCGAGCCTCCGAAGCCAGGCCGTCACCGCCGCCGTTGCCGGAATGCCGGAACACCACCACAGCTCCCAATCAGGTTCCTTCAGAGTTAGCAGCTCCAGCTTCATTGTTTCTGGGAGACCAGCCCGTCGGCTCTGGAGGTCATACCGGGGTTTGCAGGCGCCGTGCCTGGGTTCCTCAGTCGGGTCGGGAGTTTCACAGCCAGCGTGGGAAAGTTTAAAGTCCGGGGCTCCCGCAGCTGCGGGAAATCGCGAAATTGCCAGCGCTTTCAGCTGCCCAAGCAGCTTGTCTGAAACGGCACCGATTACTGCCGTTTTCCTGATCCAGGTAAGTTGTTGGAAGTTGTAGTTGAGCCTTTTATGTTCCGAAGCTCCGCAAACCACCTTCAACTAGCATCGCAACCAGCTTCGACTAAAAAATTATCGATTTTTAAAACGGCAACCTATTTTTAGTCGCGGCCGGTTTTGAATTTTTTGAAATAATCGCCAGAACATAGAAGAAGCGGAAACCACTTTTGACTATTAGGGAGACGGACAAAAACCTCCGGGAACCGCACGGAAACCTTGGGTGGGGCGCAAAGTCTCCAGAGGTTTTGTTCAGGCTTCCTAAGTGGGACAGGGGCATAAGGAGTTGCGGAGCGAGCAATCTCCACAGAAAGGGGTGCGGATGGGAAGATGTGATTGGTGGTGGGATCACATTGAAGACAGTGGAAACGTCAGTAATGATGTGAAGGCTGGTAAGATGAAAGGTGAGGACCAGGGGGACTTCATCCTTATACTGTCAGGGAGGGAGAGCCGAATCACAGGTGCAGCGGGCAAGGGACTCATACACTATTGTGGAGGGAAATCACATTTACTGAAGAAAGAAGACATCTCTGATGTCCAAGAATAGAAAGCCTCATCTCAGCAGCACACATAGTGGAGACAAAGAAATTGGAAGGAGAGGATGTCTTTGCAAGAGGCAGGGTGGGAGGATGTGTAGTCTAGATAGTTGTGAGAATCAGGTGGGTTTATAGTTGACATCAGTGGATAGTCTGCCCCTGTGATAGAGAGAGAGAGATCAAGAAAAGGGAGAAAATGTAATCCAGGTGGTTGTTTTGTTGAACACATGCACTTGGTCCACCAATGACTGCTGGATCTCTGTTGCTAACCATTTTAATTCCCCTTCCCATATTGTCTTGTGCCTTCTCCATTGCCACCTCCCAGAATGTCACATGAGTGTCCAATGTTTTTTTGTTTAAAGATAGATGTGAACACTATTGAGCATGATACCATTCAATGTATAGACAATAAAAATATACAAAGTTTTTACGCTTTTTGTTTTGTATGTATTTTTTTATTCTTGGTGGTGGTGTGAGGTGGGGGTGGGAAGGGAGGAGAAAAATATGTTCCCTAGAGATGCTGCTTGACCCACTGAGTTATCCAGCAATTTCTTTTTTTGTAAACTAGCATCTGCAGTTTCTTGTACCTACACCTTCCCGTGAACAACTTGTTTTGAGAGACTGGCATTGAACATGAGAGGCCGGTGGCTGCCCTGCCAGCAGCGTGTTCGTTTAATGTATCCAAATGTTAGTTTTAGTGTCTCTCGGTATGTCTTGTGTGGGGGGGAGGGGGGCTCGATGTCGCCTCTCTCGCGGCCTAACAGCTTGGATTGGAACGGCCGTTCCAGGAGTCGGGACCAGAGTTACAGCAGCGGGCGCAGTTTGGACTTTTTCCTATCGTGGAGCGGGCGAACCCTTGCCGGGGGTCGCCAGAGAGGAGTGCTCTGATCGCTAGTCGGGTGACTTTGACTTACCATCTGGAGTCTGGGATCCCCTGCTGGTGATTGCTGTAGAAGAGCTCCAACCGCCGGCCTGCGGCCTATAACATCTGAAGCCGCGATCTCCGGTAGGAAAGTGCCGATTCGGGCACTCCAAGCCACGGAGTGTGTTTGGATCATCCCGATGCGAGGGCCTGTACATCGGGCCGTCTGTAGCGGGGAGTACGAAGGGTTCATGGCCCTGACCATGGGTGAACAAAGGAGGAGGACTGGCTGAACTTTGTGCCTTCCACCACAGTGAAGGATGCAGTGGTGGATGTTTGTGTTAAATCTTAATGTGTGTTTTTAAGTGTATCGCTGCAGGCAAATTCATTTCACTGCACCTTCGGGTGCATGTGACGAATAAAATTGACTTTTACTTTGAACATGTGATCCACTTGGCTAATACCCAAGAGAGCTTCTAATGTCTACATATTGTGTTTTGTTTAACTCTTCCCTTATTTTGTAGTTATGTCCTCTTGTTCAGGACTGTCCCCTTGTGGAAACATCTCAATGTCTTTCCTGTCAAACCTCCTTTGGATCCTGTATGTTTGAATATATCACCGCTCTTCCAAACTAGTAAAGGAATACTAACTCAAACTGTCTAGCCTTTTTTGAAAGGACTTCTCTCTCATCCGAGGAATATCTGGTGAATCTCCACTACTATTCTCCACTCTTTTCTGCTTTCCGCAGGGACCATTCTCGAGTCGAGAGTTTATTGTCATGTGTCCCAGATAGGACAATGAAATTCTTGCTTTACTTCAGCACAACAGAATATAGTAGGCATGAATACAGAACAGATCAGTGTCCATATGCCACTATATAAATATATACACACATGAATAAATAAACAGATAAAGTGCAAATAAACAGATAATGGTTTATTAATATTCAGGGATTTGTTTCAGTTGAGTTTAATAGCCTGATGGCTGTGGAGAAGTAGCTATTCCTGAACGTTGCAGTCTTCAGGCTCCTGTATCTTCTACCTGAAGGTAGTGGGGAGATGAGTGTGTGGCCAGGATGGTGTGGGTCCTTGATGATGCTGCCAGCCTTTTTGAGGCAGTGACTGTGATAGATCTCCTCGATGGTAGGGAGGTCAGAGCCGATGATGGACTGGGCAGTGTTTACTACTTTTTGTAGTCTTTTCCAGTCCTGGGCGCTCAAGCTGCTGAACCAAGCCACCATGCAACTGTTCAACATGCTCTCTACTGTGCACTTGTCAAAGTTAGAGAGAGTCCTCTCTCCGTAATCTTCTCAGGAAGTAGAGGCGCTGATGCGCTTTCTTTATGATTGCATCAGTGTTCTCGGACCAGGAGAGATCTTCAGAATATGCATGCCCTGGAATTTAGAAACATAGAAAATAGGTGCAGGAGGTGGCCATTCGGCCCTTCGAGCCAGGACCGCCATTCAATATGATCATGGTTGATCATCAATAACCCGTGCCTGCCTTCTCCCCATATCCCTTGACTCCACTAGCCCCTAGAGCTCTATCCAACTCTCTCTTACATTTGAAGCTCTTCACCCTCTCCTCCATCGACCCGTTGGTATAAACAGGACTGTGGGTCCCCATCCCACCCCTTCCAAAGTCCACAATCAGTTTCTTGGTTTTGATGGTGTTTTTTTTTAATTTTTAAAAATTTTTTGTTAGAAGTAAGTACAATAGTGTGGTACTTGAGTACTTAATACATAAGTACATATTTCCATTCTTGTACAACTTCGTATTTTTAATTTAATAATAAAAGAACAGTGAGAGAAAAAAGAAATAAAGAGTGTCGGAATAGATAGACAAGCAAGTAAAGACAGATAGCAAATGAAATAAAGGACAGAGATGAGAAGCTAAAAAGATTGAAAGAAAAGGAGAAAAGAGAGATTAGGTGAGATCTACCTATTTCGTATTTTTGCCCATCCGTCACCCGGTTCTAAACCATTTAATTTTTAAGGTTATGTTATGTTGCACCATATGCTTGTAAAAAGTTGATAAAAGGAGACCAAGTCTTCAAGAATTGGTCCACTTTGCCTAGTACGAGGAATCTCATTTCTTCAAGATGTAGCGTTTCTGTCATATTTGAAATCCACATTTTGAATGTTGCCGTGGTTGTGTTTTTCCAAAATTTGAGTATAGGGTTTTTTTGCTGTTATTAAACCGTAATTAAGAAAAGCTTCTTGGAATATAGTTAGTTTACTTCCCTCTTCCATTGATCCAAAGATAATCAGTTCTGTATTGTGGTTCAATTTTGTGTTACATAATTTTGTAAAAATTCCAAAAATGTAATTCCAAAATTTATGCCGTTTTGTACAAGAGACCAAGGAATGTGCTATAGTGGCATTTTGAGTTAGACATTTGACACAGATGGGGGAAACATTTGAAAATATTTTATTGTCTAGTTTTCGAATAGTATAATCTATGTAAATTTTTAAATTGAATTAGGTTATGTCTTACATTAATTGAACATTTATTTACATATAATAGTAAGATTAAACGAGAACTTACCAGTTCGAAGTTTGATCTTTATTTTATGAGGAGTAACGATGAGGGATTACGTAAAGAAGCCCCGCCTGGCGCTGGAACGGCATACTTCAAAGCACCGGCATGAAAAACACAGAACACAATAGCCGGAGTAAGATAGTAAGGCTCATCATAGATTTAGAACTACCAGATGATCATTTATTTTATGAGGGTGTGGAGTGGAGGGCACGTAATCCCTCATCGTTACTCCTCATAAAATAAAGATCAAACTTCGAACTGGTAAGTTCTCGTTTAATCTTACTATTTTACTTCGGAGTCACGTGAGTGACTACGTGAAGATTTTGAAGCTTCTGTGTTTTTCATGTCGTAGAATTCTTCCATACGACAGTCCGGCTAGGTCAACACATACATGAGAAAACCAGACTAGTTTTAGTTCTTTCCATAAATCTTTTAATGATAAAAGAACATATAATAACCCTCTTTTTACACCTGAGGGAACTATTACAAAGTGATAAAAGATATAAGTGATAACATAATTGATAATATCAATTAATAGTGAAACAAAGCAGGTGATTATAGTGAACCCAACACCGCGTGTCCAAAACCTGTCATTGTGTGAACAGGTTTATTGTAGAACTTTGAAAAAGTTTCTTCTTTACACCACCCTTCGGTTTCTAAAATATGTTCGAGTGGTACGTCCTGTAACTTTGCCGCGGATGTAGCTGCTGCCCTGGTGGAGTGAGATTTGAACACATCAGTGTCTACTCCTGCTAAAAGTAACACCTGTTTTAACCACCTTGAGATTGTTTGCACTGAAGCTTTTGTGTGTGGTTTCTTTTGCATAATCATTAATGTTTTTTCATCTCCTCGAAGAGTTTTGGTAACTTTTACACAATGATTCAAATGTTTAACTACACACAACGTTGGATCAATGTGATAAGCTTGAATTGAATTGAATTGAATCAATGGGATAAGCTTGAAACATTACCTTCGCTCCAGTTCTCCCTGGTCTGCTTTGTTTGATCAGATCGTAAACATAGAACACAATGTTATCTGCAGTCACATGCATACAGTCTAAACGTAACATTTGTAATGTTTGCACCCTTTGAGCTGAAACCAATGCCATTAACATTACTAATTTAAATGTTAACTTTTCCAATGACAAAACTTCGATTGGAGTCCATTGCCTAAGTAAGGTAAGTACAATGCTAACATCCCAAATTTCTGTATATCTTGGTTTGGGTGGATGTTTGTTAAAGATTCCTTTCATAAATCTGGATATTAATGGATGTGATCCAATTGATTTTCTGGTCAGAGATTTGTCCTAAATAAGATGATAAGGCACTACGTGCACTATTAATGGCACTGTAACTTAAGTGTTGTTCAAAATGCAACTCGGCAAGGAACTCCAATATGTTTGCAATGTTCACAGTATGATAGGATAAATTTGACTGTCTGCAAAAATTTTCCCATTTCTTTATATGTGTCATATATTGTCTCTGAGTGCTATTTCGGCCATGATGCGACTATAATATCCATAGTTCTATCCGACAATCCAAGCTCCTGTAGTGGTCTGGTCAAAACCTGCAGATTAACAAATTCATATAAGCATGTAATGGATGAATTTCTTTGGTTACTGGTTTTATCAATAAATCACTGCTGCTAGGAATTGACATATATGGTTCTTTAATCATGTTTAACATCAATGGGAACCATGGTTGTGTCGGCCAAGTTTGGAATTACCAATAATTCTGAGGCAGAATCTTGTTCTATTTACTTCAGACATTGCTGAACCAGATCAAATGGCGGAAAAGCATAAAAGAACATATTCCCCCAGTTTAGTGAAAAAAGCATCTACTGCTACTGCGTCTGGATCTGGTTCCCAAGACACATATTTAGGCAATTGATGATTCAGTCTTGATGCAAACAGATCAATGTCTGGTAACCCATATTGAGTCACAATTTTACTGAAAATTACTGGGTTCAACATCCATTCTGTGTTGTCTTTAAACATCCTTGATCTATTGTCTGCCACCACATTGTCTTTACCTGGGATGTAATTTGCCGAAATCCAAATTTGGTGCTTAATACACCATTGCCATATCTGATTGACCAAACAATCACATGATACCGATCTGACTCCACCCATGTGATTAATATATGCAACAGGTGTTTTATTGTCTAATTGTATCAGTACATGCAGATTCTTTTTTGTAGAACAATATGCCTCCAACCCATAAAATGCACCCAATAACTCTAAATAGTTAATACCATATGTTTGGAGAAACATTTCCTCTTGGACAGTCCATCTGCCCCCACAGCTGGTAAATGAATCTGTCGCCCCCCCATCCGAGAGCACTAGCATCTGTTTGTAAAATTACTTCAGGCTGTTGTATCAGAATGTTTTTAGCAGCTTGTGGGACATTTTCAATCCACCATTGTAATTCCAATAAAGCTTCTTTTGTTAATTGCATAGGCCTATCAAAATGGCCTGCTCTCTTTTTAGAGCTCTTATTTTGTCCCTTTGAAGGTTTTGGTAATGTAATGGACCAAATTCTTCTGCAGGAAATGCTGCTACTAATTTACCAATAACCTTTGCTACTTAACCATATAACCATATAACAATTACAGCACGGAAACAGGCCCTCTCGGCCCTTCCAGTCCCTGCCGACCATTTGTTTTCCCCTAGTCCCATCTACCTGCACTCAGACCATACCCCTCAATTCCCTTCACGTCCATATACCTATCCACTTTACTCTTAAATGTTAAAATCGATCCTGCCTCCACCTCTTTTAATGATAAAAGAACATATAATAACCCTCTTTTTACACCTGAGGGAACCATTACAAAGTGATAAAAGATATAAGTGATAACATAATTGATAATATCAATTAATAGTGAAACAAAGCAGGTGATTATAGTGAACCCAACACCGTGTGTCCAAAACCTGTCATTGTGTGAACAGGTTTATTGTAGAACTTTGAAAAAGTTTCTTCTCGGATGGAGGGATAATGTTTGTGAATGAGACTCCTACAGGTCACTAAAATATCATCAATCTTATCTGTTGGCAAAGTTACTAACATAGTAACTGAGTTAATCACAAACCCCAAATAGTTAATTGACTGTGCTGGCTGCAGCTGGGACTTAATTGGATGAATCAAGAAACCTAACTTCTCAAATAAAGTTTTAGTTGCTGAAACTGATTTTTCAGCTGATTCCTGATTACTATTGATGATTAAAATGTCATCCAGATAAGCCATAATGATGTGCTTTTGTGCTCTTAATTGTGCTAAAGCTGGTTTCAACAGCTTTGTTAAGAGCCTGGGAGCTGAACTTAACCCATTTGGTAAAGCTTTGAATTGCCACAGCTGTCCCAGCCAATTAAATTTTAAATACCTTCGAAAGAACTGATGTATTGGTACTGAATAGTACGCATCCTTTAAATCAATTGTAGCCATATAACAACCTGCTGATATCAAATGTCTTGCAGTGTTAAATGTTTCCATTTTAAAATGTTTATATTCGACAAATGTATTAAGATTTGTAAGGTCCAGAATAATTCTGCAACCACCATCTTTTTTATTTCTTGGAAATATATTTGACCCACATTGATGCTCATGTTCAACAGTTTTTTCAATAACACCTTTTTTAAACAATTTGTCAATTTCCACATTAATTTCTGCCTCTTCAATTGCAGAAAACATGAAACCATAAGCAGGTTTATTTTGTACCGGAGAATTAACACCTTCTTTGAATGTAATGTAGCTCCTGAAACTGTTTGTAAAATAAACCGATCAGATGTGATGGCAAGCCATTCATCATAAAACATTTGTAATCTCCCTCCAACTGGAGATTTGTCCAGTTTCTTTAAGCATAGAATAAATTTTTGTACCTCTCCATATGAACGTGGTGGTCTCCTTCTCCCCGTATACGGGTGAACATTAGGCTGTGTCGGATGATAATATTTTCTTATCATACTCCTGCCTCTGTTTCCAAAATCAAATCCCCTTCTTGACGAAAAATACCTTTTTTTTGTCCAAAGACGAAAGGTCTCATGTGGCTAATAGATTTAGCCTCTTCATCCATTTCTCTTATTTGTTTAGGCAGGTTTTCTCCAAATAGATAACCAGGAGCTTGAACACCACTAGATCGACACAGACCTGCAAACCTGGATGAAATATGGGCCGAATCGCAATTTTCCTCATACAATTAATTTCATAGAAGGAATTGCATAATAAGCCCAAAGTATCTTTTTGGATTTTATCCATCTCCAACCCCTCCATTTGCCTTCCAAAAGCAGTAATGGCAGCAGAAATCAATTTGAGGATTCTTTGAAATCTTATTTCTTGTCCTCTCATGCCTGGAGTCATAGGTGTCCATATAGACGGATTAACAGGGTCTTTTCCGGTCTGCTGTTGCAGCCTGATACACTTGGGAATTATATCCAATGAGACTTCCTCCGCCCTTAATCCTGGGTCCGGAGTTTCAAATTCCCAATTTGGCACATAGCCATATTCTGTATATTCAAACCCCTCAGGGTCATTTTGGGAAACTTCTGGGTACTGTGACCCTTGTCTCATTATATTTTGGAGCACTTTCTCCATATGTTCCATTTTTAGCCATATAGCTTTATTATCCGGAGGACTTTCATTATCAGAGTCATTATCAGAAACCACGGGCCTCACGGATTTCTTTTTACATTTTCTAGGAACATTTTCCTCCGTGGTTTGTATTTCTGGAGAAATTATAGTCTCACTAACGGGTGAATCAGCGGCCACCGGTATCGGAACCGGATCCGCACTAAACTCTTGTCCCGTTTCTTTAGCTTCACCCCGGGGCGATCTTTTTACCCGCAAAATTTTCCTTTGAGACTTCTCCATTTTTCTTTTCCATTTATCTGGCTAAATCAGTACGCCAGCGTGACTCTGATTTTAACTTTTACTTTCTCTTTTGCTGGTTTTACCAGCGTAACGTCTTTTTTTAGAACGTCCCCACTTTTCCTTACACTTACCTGCGGGTCCGTTCCGGCCGCTGCGAGGAGCTGCGCTCTGCAACTCTTGCTTCTGCTGTCAGCGTCGACGTAATGCCGTTCCAGCGCCAGGCGGGGCTTCTTCACGTAGTCACTCACGTGACTCCGAAGTAAAATAGATTTTTTTTTTTCCATCTATCGTTCGGAATTTTTATCAATAACTCTTGTTCCCAGTCCCTTCTAATTGCCTCTGTCGTTGGTGTTTCTATATTTAGAATTATATAATATAATTCTAAATATATACAAGGATATCAAATAATATAAGTAAGATATTAAATTGCCTGATTCTGCCTTTCTATTCATTCCTTCCTCTAATAAATCTGGGGTTAAAGTTTGATATACTTGTATATATTTTTTCAAATCTTGAATTTGAAATATTGATTACTTTTCAAATTATATTTTAGTTGTAATTGTTGGAATGATAAAAGTTTTCCCATTTCATACACATCTCCCATGATTTTAATTCCTATTCTTTCCCATTAAATGTTTTATCAATAATAGATGGTTTGAATGAGGGATTATTAGCTACTGGTGAAAGAAGCGATAATTTTCTTGATTTTAAAGTTAATTTTATTTGTTTCCAAATTCGTATTATACTGCGAATAATTGGATTCTTCTTATTATATGGTTCAGTTTCATCGGGGAAAGAAGGATCGCTCCCATATTATAAAGGGAACAATCCTCTTGCTCCATTCTTATCCAATCTACCTGTTGGGCAGAACTGTCCAACCAGTAGATTATATTTTTTAATATTCACTGCCCAATAGTAATACAATAAGTTAGGGAGTGTCAGTCACCCTGATTCTTAGGATTTACACAAGTGTTTTCTTTGAATTCTATGTGATTTATAATCCCATATGAAGTTTAAAATATCAGGATCTAGTTTTTAAAATTTTTTTTGGTAAGTATATTGGTATTGATTGAAATAGATACAGTATTTGTGGTAAGAAGATCATTTTCATCGCATTTATTCTGCCTATTAAAGACATTGGCAGTGTTTTCCAAAATTTAATCAACCCATTTAATTTAGTTAATAAAGGCATATAGTTTGCATTGAGTAGTGATTTATATTTCCTAGTAATTTGCATGTCCAAATACTTAAATTTTTCTGTTGCAATTCTAAAAGGGAATTTCAACAGATGTGTCGGCTCTTGAGGTTTTATCGTCATAATTCCGCATTTGTTCCAGTTTATTCAAAATCCTGAAAAAGAACCAAATTCCTCTCTTAAAGTTCGTATATTTGGTACGCTAATTTGCGAATTCGCAATATAATAATATGTCGTCTGCATATAATGAGATTTTATTATTTGAGTGTTTGGTATTATATCCATGAATATTCGGATGACATACTTTCTGCTAAAGGCTCTATCACTGGTGCAAATAGCAGGGGTGATAGTATGCACCCCTGTCTATTGCCCCTTGCTAATTGGAATTTCAGGGATAATATATTATTAGTCAATATTCTAGCCGTCGGCTTATCGTATAATAATTTTACCCATGAGATACCCATACTTTGAATAAATATTGCCATTCTACTTGATCAAAAGCTTTTTCTGCATCCAATGAAATAATTGCTAGGTCTTCTTCAGTATTATGTGAGTACATTATATTAAACAGCCGTCTCAAATTGTTAAATGAGTATCTCTTTGGTATAAACCCTGTTTGGTCCGGGTTTATTAGTTTGCTAACATATTTACTCAATCTTCTTGCTAGGGTCTTTGCTAATATGTTTTGATCTGTATTTAGGAGTGCTATGGCTCTATATGAACCTGGTTCTTCTAGATCTTTATCCTTTTTTGGTATAAGTGTAATAGTTGACTCAGTTAGTGATCCTGGTAGTTTATTTTCTTTAAAAGTGTGTATATAAATCTTGCAGGCGTGGAGAAATTATCTCGTAGAATCTTTTATAGAATTCATTACTAAAGCCACCTGGTCCTGGCGTTTTGCCATTCTTCAACTAATTTATTGTTTCTTCTATTTCCTGAAGTGTAATCTGAGCTCCTAATCCCTCTTGTTCCACCATATTTAATTTTGGAAGATTACAGTTGTCTAAGAAATTTGTAATTTGAGTACTATTTGCAGAGGTTTTCAATGTATATAAATTTTGATAAAATTGAGCAAATCTTTTATTAATATCTTTAGGTAGTGTTAGTAATTCCCCTTTGATTTAATTTTAGTAATTGTATTTTCTGTTTCCCGTTTTTTCAGTTGGCGTGCTAAGAGTTTATGTGGTTTATCACCAAATTCGAAATGTTCTTGTTTTGTAATTTGAAATAATCTTATTATTCTGGGCGATAAAATTGTATTTAATTTATATTTTAGTATTGTTATCTTATTATGTTTATCTATAGTTGGTTCTTTGGAATTTTCTAAATCTAATTGTCTAATTTCTTCGTTCTAACTGCAATTGTTCAGTGTTATTCTTTTTATTTTGGAAAGCTTGATATGAAATTATAGTTCCTCTAATAAATGCCTTAAAAGTTTCCCATAATAAGGAAGGTGAAGTGTCTGGTGTATCATTTGTCTCAAAGAACAATATTATCTGCTCTTTTAAATATGTGCAACCTTGTGAGTTGTTTAAGATTTGGGGGTTAAACCTCCAGAACGATTTTTTTATCAGGCATTCCTAATTTTAAAGAAAAAGTTAAAGGGGAATGATCAGAAATAATACTATTATGATATTTAGAATTATATGTATATGGAATTAATTTCATGACCACTAAGAAATAATCAATACGTGAATATGTTTTATGTACCGTTGAATAAAATGAATATTCCCTACCTACTGGGTTTACGATTCTCCATACATCTGTTATGTTTGTATTTTTCATGTATGTATTTAGAAGTTCACTAGTTTTAGATTTTATATTAATCCTTTTTTGTTTTGCTGATTTATCCAAATATGGATCTAAAACACAATTCAAATCTCCCCCTATTATCACATTTTGATAGTTAAGTTCTGAAATTGTATCCAGAATTTTACTAAAGAATTGGGGGTTGTCAAAATTAGGAGCATAAATATTTATCAAAGTAAGTGGAGTAGAATGAATTACTCCCGTGACTATGACGTACCTCCCCTCTTTATCTGCTATGGTATTCTTTAATTTAAATGGTATACCTTTACGAATTATAATAGCCGTGCCTCTAGATTTAGAAGTAAATGAAGAGTAGTATGTTTGTCCAATCCAATTTGCCTTCAGTCTTATCTGTTTCAGATGGGTTTCTTGTAAAAAAAATGATATCACTGTTGAGAGCTTTTAATTGGCAAAGATCTTACCCCTTTTAATTGGTTCATTAGCGCCCCTTATATTCCAGCTACAGAACGTGATTCCTCCAGTTTTCTTTTGTTTATCGTCTTGCATTATGGATCACGTTAATACCTTTACTTCATATGGTGCAACCAAGAACCTCATAACTCTAGGTGAAGGAGGGTCATCCCCAGCTGGTTTTGATGGTGTTGAGGGCCAGATTATTGTGCTGGCACCATTTGTTCAGTCGGTCGATCTCTCTTTACTCTGACTCATCCCCATCAGTGATATGTCCCACACCAGTGGTGTCGTCAGTGAACTTGATGATGGAGCTCGCGCTGCGACTGGCTATGCAGTCATGAGTATAGAGCGAGTACAGCAGGGGGCTGAGCATGCAGCCTTGAGGTGCTCCGCCCGTTGATTGTTATCGAGGCTGACACATTTCCACCAGTTACCAACAGTCTGTGGTCTGTGAATGAGGAAGTCGAGGATCCAATTGCAGAGGGATACGCAGAGACCCAGATCTGAGAGCTTGGTAACCAGCTTGGAGGGGATGATTGTATTAAATGCTGAGCTATAATCAATAAATAACAGCCTGACATATGTTTTTGTTGTCCAGAGCGTAGTGGAGAGCCAGCAAGATCGCATCCATCTGTTGTGGCGGTAGGCAAACTGCAGTAGATCCAGGTTTTTGTCGAGGTAGGAGTTGATTTGCACCATGATCAACCTCTCAAAGCACTTCATCACCACCGACGTTAGTGCCACTGGTCGATAGTCGTTGAGGCATGTCACCTTGCTCTTCTTTGGCACTGGTATAATTGATGCCCTTTAAAAGCAGGTGGGAGCCTCAGACCTCAGAAGTGAGAGGTTGAAAATGTCCGTAAAAATTCCAGCCAGTTGGTCCGCACGGGTTTTTAGAACACAACTGGGTATACCATCAGGTCCAGGCGCTTTTCAAGAGTTCACCCCTCTGAAGGATTTTCTGACGTCGACCTCTGTGACTGAAACTGAAATACCATCACAGCGAATGGGAACTCTCTGCCACAGAGGGTAGTGAGGCGGGGTGAGTTGGATGTGGCTCTCAGGTACGAGAAGGGCAATGGCCTACTCCTGCACCTAATTTCTATGTTTCTATGAATGGGGGCTCGAGAAGGCACATTGGTGATCTCCCTATCAAGGCTTGCGTAAAACACATTGAGCTAGTCCGGGAGTGATGTTTCGTCGACATTCGAGCTACCTCCTGATTTTGCCTCGTAGGAGGTGATTGCATTCAGGCCCCGCCACAGCTGGCGAACATCTGTCTCATCCTCCAGCTTGGAGCAGAAGTCCCTTTTGTCCTTTTTGATGGCCTTACCAAGGTCGTATCTGGACTTCTTGTAGACCGCTGTATCATCAGACATAAATGCCCGGTGTCTGGTGTCAGAAGAGTGCGGATCTCAAAGTTCATCTAAGGCTTCTGATTGGGTAACACTCGGAAAGTTTTTGTACGGATGCAGTCCTCCACACATTTCTTGATGAAGTCTGTAACGACTGTTGCATATTCGTTCAGGTCTGTTTTACGAGACCCTGTACATTGCCCAGTCTACAGACTCCAAACAGTCCTGGAGTTGTTCCTCTGGTACTGTACTGTCCTCACCTCTGGGGTGCGGCTCAATCGGATTTTCCGAAGTGAGGGCGAGGGATAGAGCGATAGGCATCCTTGATGTAGCAGTGGCAGAGGGTGTTTGGTCCTCTGGTGCAGCAGGAGACAGGTTGGTGGAAGTTGGGGAGCGATTTCTTGAGGTTTGCTTTATTGAAGTCCCCGGCTATGGTGGTAAATGCCTCGGGGTAAGACGTCTGGTGTTTGTTGACCACGGTGCGCAGCTCCTCCAGTGCCAGACGGACGTCTGCCTGGGGTGAGATGTAGATCGCTGTCAGGATAATGGAAGTGAATTCTCTTGGAAGGTCGAAGGGGCGGCACTTCACCGCCAGATGTTCGAGGCGTGGAGAGCAGGATTTGGACAGGACTGCAATGTCTGAGCACCACGCAGAGTTGACCATGAGGCAAAAGCCCCCTCCTCTCCCTTTCCCAGATGCCAGTGTACGGTCCATATGGTGGATGGAGAACACTTCAGGCTGGACTGCTGCGTCTGGGGAGCTGGGGGTGATCCATGTCTCTGTGAAACAGAATACAGAGCATGCCCTCAGCTCCCTTTGATAAAGCAGCCTTGCCATTGGGTCCTCTACTTTATTTTCGAGTGACTGTATGTTGGCCAGTAGGATAGTAGGGAGAGGGGGCCGAAGTCCCCTCTGCTTCAGTCTGACCTGTAGTCCTGCCCGACGGCCACATACTCCATGGAGCCCTCCTCTGTATTTGAAGGTCGAGTACTTACAGGTCTCCATGAGGTCGGGGAATCCCCTGAGATCTGGGAATTCCCATACAGTTGGCGCCTCCTGCTCCGTTGCTGCTGGGGGATTCTGCCCGACGGCCTCGATACCGGACTCCCTGAGGGCCTCCCTGGTGTTCACAGGTACGGTTCTTGCTGTGCCTGCGCTCCTCCGCGAGGTTGGGGAATCCATTCTGACCGGGGATTCCCTTACCGGCGTTAACATCGGGAGTTCTCATTAGCACTAATACATTTAAATGCGTTAGCAGTTCGCTACTAACGGCGTTGATTTCAGTGGATGTCCTGATGCAGGTAAGTTCATAAATGCTGTATCTTCCTGTTTTTCTTTGTGCCGTTCGCAAAATGTCACCGCAGTTAGGCGCCATCTAGTCATTCTCTCCACGATTCCACGGTTTACTAATCCCTTGCCCTCCGGCACTTGCTTCTGCAACTGTAGGAGTTTTAATATTTGCCCCTGCACCACTTCCCTGACCTTCAGCCATGGGCCAAATCAGTTCTATTTTTGTGGTCGTCATTACTAACAATTAATCTTTTAAAATTCTAGGTGTAACTTGAATTTAAATCCCATACTTCCCATGATGGAGTTTGAAAACTCCTTTTTGGATTGTTGATCCTTGCCTATTGATTTTTAGCCCAGTATTGTAGTATATGTGCCTTTATCTTTAGCTCTTTGTGTTCAACATCAAGTAAAAATAAAAAGATTAAGATAAATCTGAAAATGTGGAAATATAAATTCTAGACATGTTTGAAATCTGCATCAGATTAGTAGGTGTTTTAAAACAAAGATGATAAATTGTTCTGTAATTATTCTGATTCTGCTTGGGTTAATATTTCAAGCAAACAATACTGATATTTCCCACCCTAATGCCGATTAAGCAGTTGCACATATTTATTGATGAAAATGCATTTGTAAGTCATTTCCACTCATTCGCTTTTCAAACATTGCTTAATTTTGCTTATGTATGTGAAGTACAAAGAAAACAAATGGATTCAGAAAATAGTCTGGAAATATTGGATTGCATTATAGGACCTATTTACATTTGAAGAAAATCTTGCTTAAATATATTGATGTTAGTGCACTTCTAAACCTGTGTACTGAGCACTGAGCAAGCCATAGACTTGGTTTATGTGTTTAATTGAATATTTTGTGTCTTCTGATTATGCAAATAATCTGTTGGTACAAATTAAATGATTTCATTTTTTTCCAGAGTGCAGCAGCCAAGAAGTACTGCTGGTATGTGGATGCAGGATATCCCACTTATTTTATGTGAGTATTTTTTTTAATAGCTTAATGTATGCTTTTAATTTAGTTTTATGCTGTTAATGCTCTTTGGATACAGTGGTCATAAATCTCAGTCGGTGGAGAAATGGAGCAAACATTTGAGGACTTACTATTTGAAAAATGTAATTGGCAATATGTACCCGGTGGTTTTTAAATTGTCATATCTCTGTGTGCATGGATCAATGTAGGAATCATCTTCTTTCTAGACCTGTTTTTGTTTATGTTCCATATTTGCTCTTGCATAATTGCCCCTTAAATACAAATGTTAGCCACTTCAACAATGTAACAAGGCGGAAAATTCTGATTTCGAGCTGCTCTCGGGGTGAGTTTTTTTAATTGGATCTACTGAGATTGCATGTATTTATGGCTTTAGTTTTTCATTCCCCCATACAAGTGGAACCATCCTGCCTTGTCTTCTTTGATGTTGATAATCTCTAATCGGTACACTTTAGAGATTTGTTGAACACATGACCTCATTTATCCATTGATTCAACTAGATTATTGATCTGGGCTCCATAGCTATTTGATAATTTAGAAAACCACTGCCATGCAATGATATCTGCTATCAATATTGCCAATTTTTGGTAAAAAGAGTGCAGATGATGACATGCCCTATTAAAATGCAAAAATTTGGCAGTTGGGATACAATAAACGACTTTCCTTTTCCAAGTTTTGCTTGAAGTGTAACTTGCAACTCTTTTTGGGAAATGTTGGGTAAGGAGAGTATCATGAAGCAATTGTATTTGTAACTGTCAGGGTTTCTGTTTAATGTCTTACACTGAAAGATTGAACCTGTATGCACTTTGCGCTGCATGTACAGTGCTGCACGTTACTATTTACTTGCAATAACTTTCTCTACTCTAAAGGATTGAGCTTGCAGCTTTCTAATGTGGGGCCACTAACAATTGGAAAAGCATTGATACTTGCAGCAAATAATACAATAGTCAAGATTGAGATTAGCTCTGTTCATCCTTGAAGGACTTTATGTTGGGACCAAAAAATTATAAAATTTATCTGCATAAAACGTGTGCTATTGTGTTGACTAGTTTATCTAACATTTTTATAGATGCCGTGCATATGAAGATTGTTGTGGTACAAGATGCTGCATGCGAGCATTCTCTATTCAACGATTATGGTATTTTTGGTAAGTTTTCGATGTGACATTTTATACATGGATGTAGATTTGGTGTGAGGATGGGGGGAGAAAACTATATCTTCAAATCTTGTTTGTCATCAGTTTTCTGGTGCAATATAAACATATCTAAATTTTGTTTAAACTTGGGAATTCAGCTTTGTAGATGGAAGACACTCCATTACAAGTTTACTTTTGGGTTGGCTATAATGCATGGTATTTAATGTTTTGCTGAATTATTAATACTATACTCCAGAATTGTACTTCCTGGCTGACTACCTGTTAGCTTAGGACAGGTGGTTCTTAACCTGTGGGTTGAGGCCCCCATGGGGAGGGGGTCGTTTGGCACTTTACCGGGGGACATGAAGGGGTGTAAATAACATATCCATTTGTTGACCCCATTTTGGGAACCTAACAAAGGTATATACCACATACAGTATTTTGTTCGCGTGTGCCAAAAAGGTTAAGAACTACTAGCTTGGGATAAGTGTGAAGTCGTGCAAAGGTTTTGAGCAAATAAAATCTAGATTCGTGAGAACGTACTTGTGAGAAAATAATGTTTTGGGATAATTAAAAATTCAGGAGTTTAGTTTATTGTCACGTGTACTGAGGTATAGTGAAAAGCTTTTGTGTTGCGTGGACTCACAAGGGCCTGTCGCACTGTACGAGTTAATTCAAGAGCTCTCCCGCGTTTAAAAAAAAAATCAAACTCGTGGTAAGCACGTAGAATGTACGTAGCGGGTACGTCGGAGCTCGGGGCGTCTCTTAGCAGCTCGTAACGCTAACAGCAGGTATTCTGGAAACGCGATAAGCTCGTGTTGAAGGACATGATGAAAAATGTCCACGAGAGCCCCAAGTATCTACGAGCGGCTATTACCGTAATTCTCCGAGTTTAAATCGGGGGAAACTCGGGAGAACTGTTGAATTAGCTCGTACAGTGGGACAACCCCTTCACACATCCTTCATCCTCCCCCCCCCCCCCCCCCCCCCCCCACCTGCTCTCCCTGGCTTCACAATCCACGACTCTTCAAACCTGCCTACGCACACACTCACACTCTCTCACTTTTCTTCGGGGGATGGACTTTAATTATCTTGCAAGTCATTCATCACTGATGACCATTGAACATTCCGAAACGCGTTCAACATCTACCAGGCACAGCTTGAAAAAAGACTGGAAAGTGTCGGAGTCACTCAATTTGTCAGGGAGAATCTATGGAGAGCATGGGTAAAGTTTGGGGTCAGGACCTTTCTTCAGACACTTTTTTGTAAACCAGCATCTGCAATCCCTTTTAATGTGCCACTGCGAAACCTCAAGGTATGCTTACTTTGAAGTTCTCTCCAATGGGAGTTCTGTGAGACCCTCTCTCACTGCTCCTCATCTGTGATTCCTGCTGCTCTCTTGGTCTTCCACCATGTTCTGTCCTGAACTGCCACAGTCATATGTGTTTCCTTGGCACTTCCCTGCAGTGTCATCTTTTGCTGCGTGGCTTACAGCTTCCAGGCCACCAAGTTCAGGCCCAACCAGGGTCACTGGTACCTACACACAATCCACCGCTTCTCACAACAGTTTTCCTTTCGTGCTCTGCATTCTACACTCTTTGCCATGCGCTGATACCGGCAGACCCGTGCCTTCTCTATTCCGCAGCTCTGGGCCTCGCTTATAACCATATAACAATTACAGCACGGAAACAAGCCCTCTCGGCCCTTCCAGTCCGTGCCGATCATTTGTTTTCCCCTAGTCCCATCTACCTGCACTCAGACCATACCCCTCCATTCCCTTCCCGTCCACATACCTATCCACTTTACTTTTAAATGTTAAAATCGATCATGCGTCCACCACCTCTGCTGGAAGCTCATTCCACACAGCCACCACCCTCTGAGTAAAGAAGTTCCCCCTCGCGTTACCCCTAAACTTCCGTCCCTTAATTCGCATGTCATGCCCTCTTGTTTGAATCTTCCCTAGCCTCAATGGGGAAAAGCTTATCCACTTCAACTCTGTCTATCCCTTTCATCATTTTAAAGACCCCAATCAAGTCCCCCCCTTAACCTTCTGCGCTCCAAAGAATAAAGACCTAACTTGTTCAACCTTTCTCTGTAACATAGTTGCTGGAACCCAGGCAACATTCTAGTAAATCTCCTCTGTACTCTCTCTATTTTGTTGACATCCTTCCTATAATTAGGCGACCAAAATTGTACACCATATTCCAGAATTGATCTTACCAATGCCTTGTACAATTTTAACATTACTTCCCTACTTTTCCATATGGCCCAAATCTCTCTGTAGACTTTGAAAATCGACTTCATTATCCACAACACCACCTATCTTAGTATCATCTACATACTTACTTATCCAATTTTCCACCCATCATCCAGATCATTGATGTACATGTCAAACAACAGTGGACCCAACACAGATCCCCGAGGCACCCCACTGGTCACCGGCTTCCAACCTGACAAACAGCCATCCACCATTACTCTCTGACATCTCCCATTCAGCCACTGTTGAATCCATCTTTCTACTCCGCCATTAACACCCATAGATTGAACCTTCTTAACCAACCTTCCATGGGGAACCTTGTCAAAGGCCTTACTGAAATCCATATAGACAACATCCACTGCTTTACCCTCATCAATTTCCCTAGTAACCGCTTCAAAAAATTCAAGATTTGTCAAACATGACCTTCCAGGCACAAATCCATGTTGACTGTTCCTGATCAGACCCTGTTTATCCAGATGCTTATATATATATATATATATATATTATCTCTAAGTATTCTTTCCATTAATTTACCCACCACTGACGTTAAACTAACAGGTCTATAATTGCTAGGTTTATTCTTTGAACCCTTTTTAAACAATGGAACAACATGCGCAGTACGCCAATCCTCCGGCACTATTCCCGTTTCTAATGACATTTGAAATATTTCTGTCATAGCTCCTGCTATTTCTACACTAACTTCCCTCAATGTCCTAGGGAATATCCTGTCAGGACCTGGAGACTTATCCACTTTTATATTTTGCAAAAGTGTCAGTACTTCCTCCTCTTTGAATCTCATAGTTTCCATAGCTACTCTACTTTTTTCCCTTACCTCACATAGTTCAATATCCTTCTCCTTGGTGAATATCGAAGAAAAGAAATTGTTCAATATCTCCCCCATCTCTTTTGGCTCTGCAGATAGCTGTCCATTCTGTCTCTCTAATGGTCCAATTTTATCCCTCGTTATCCTTTTGCTATTAATATAGCTGTAGAAACCCTTTGGATTTACTTTCACCTTTCTTGCCAAAGCAACCTCATATCTTCTTTTAGCCTTCCTAATTTCTTTCTTAAGATTCTTTATACTCCTCTAGCACCTCATTTACTCCATGCCTCCTATAATTATTGTAGTTATCTCTCTTTTTTCGAAACAAGTGTCCAATTTCCCTCGGAAACCATGGCTCTTTCCAATTTTTACTATTTCCTTTCACCCTAACGGAGACATAAAGATTCTGTACTCTTACAATTTCCCCTTTAAATGTCCTCCATTTCTCTTCTACATCCTTCCCATAAAACAGTGTCCCAATTCACTCCTTTTAAATCCTTACGCATTCCCTCAAAGTTAGCCTTTCTCCAATCAAAAATCTCCACCCTAGGTCCAGTTCTGACTCTCTCCATAATAATATTGAAACTAATGGTATTGTGATCACTTGTCCCGAAGTGCTCACCAACGCATACCTCCGTCACCTGACCTGCCTCATTTCCTAACAGGAGGTCCAGCACTGCCCCTTCTCTGCTCGATACCTCTATGTACTGCTGCAAAAAACTATCCTTATATAAACAAGTTGCTATGAATCTATTTGTAGGAAGGAACTGCAGATGCTGGTTTAAACTGAAGATAGATACAAAAATCTGGAGTAACTCAGACTGCATCTCTGGAGAGAAGGTCTCAACCTGAAACGTCACCACATCCTTTTCTCCAGAGACGCTGTCTGATCTGCTGAGTTTTTGTGTCTATCTTTGCTATGAATCTATTCAGTTTCCTCCAGTTTTAGCATGGTATTGGGGAATATTTTTATTTATATGTAAATCTTCTGAACCAATTTGGATGAGTATGTACATAAATTGATGTCAAACGGCAACATTTGAAAAAAATTATTTGTTCTCCTTCGGTGTGGTGCTGCGTTCTGAGAACTCCGCTCTATGGTCTTTGCTGAGAACAAAGCTGGCAAAGCATTGTTTCCATTTTACAATATGTATGATACACATATTTAAGTCCTGGTTTTCAATCACTGATGTGACATCTGGTTGGAGATTGAAACAGTAGCTTTTGAAAACACACACCCTTAAACAATATGGATAATTGTAAACGACATCTGTGCCGCCGCATTTTCAAATGTTTCATACAATAAAACTGATATCAGGTAGATAGGGGGGGGGTATCGATTAATTCTAGACAACAGATTAAAAAAATTATCTAACCTCATTCACTCAGGGTGTATTATGATATGCTCTACTGTATGAAGTGTTCAGCAAAACTTGCACTTCCAGAGTGGTCTATCGTGTAGTTTCTTCAGCGGACCACAAATTTATTTTAAGAGCAAAACATAAAGTGCTGGAGAGTTCAGCAGGTCATGGTGGATCTATGGAGGGTCCGAAGAAGGGTCTCGACCCAAAACGTCACCTATTCCTTCTCTCCAGAGATGCTTCCTGACCCGCTGAGTTACTCCAGCATTTTGTGTCTATCTATGGAGGGAATGGCTAGGCAACGTTTTGGGTCGGATCCCTTCTTCAGACATTTTTTAAGGGGTTCGGAAAGATCTAAAATTTCATATGCATTTAATTATGTTGTTACGAATATAAGTAGTAGTGTGCGAAAAATTCCATGAGCAAGTTTGCCACATACATACCCAAAAGTGGAAATGTAGAAAGTTAAGGGCCTGTCAACTTGGCGATTGTTTTTGGCGACCGCTGGCAACATTGACTGACGTACCAGGTCACCGAAAAATACGCGGCGTGATGAAGTATGTGTTTTTTCAAGTGTCGCAACTTTTTTTTGTCGCCGCTGGATTTTGAAATGTTCAAAATCTTTTAGCGACACTGATATGACGCCGGCAGTCGCCGAAAAAATCGACAAGTGGGACAGGCCCTTTAGTGCGTTAAAAAAATATATATATTATGAACCTTGTAGTCTCCTTGTACCAATCAAACACCAAATTCAAAATTCTATATTTTGAAAATGGGCGAAGCAAAAAGTAGCATGTTCTCTAGAAAGGATTATCCCAAAATAATTGATTGGTAGGGTGTGATTTTCAGTCAGGACGTCTGTATCATTCAGTCCGTGAGCTGTAGATGTGGACAACGTGACGGTAATCACGATCATATCAAGATGGCGCAAAAAAATTACCCATGACGTACTACGGCTTTTTCGCCGAGTGGTGATCTTTGGTCCTAATACCCTCTCATTCCAACAGGGGACCTTTATACTAACACCACTGGGTCCGGTTGCCGTTTGCCCCTTTGTTAACTATGCCTACATTACCCCACACACCCCATCCTATCTGAGCCCCCATCATTCCAGGCTGCAAAATCTGTTGCGAGGAGATTAAATTGAAGTCGTCTTTGCAATTAAGGAGATGCAGGAGAGATGTAACTGGACTGTTTTGTTTTTATGTTTGTGTTGTGAACAGGGAGTGAGAGGGTAGAAATGGGTCTTTAACAAATCGATCCCTTAATCTAAGCAGTAGGAACAATTTGAGAAAAATATCACTTGGGTTGGGGTCAGTAACTGAACAAAAGCCCTTGCCAAAATTTACAAACTACTCAAATGAACATTGGGAAGAATATAATCAAAGAGCCAGAGAAAGGGATTGACCTAAAGTTCACTTTAGGTTGGCATTGACATAAGCCAGCTTGTGGCCTGCAATAGTATATATTTTTATGAAATCCTCAGTGTGAAGGGTGAGGGAAGTAGGCATAAGAGAACAAATGCCTCGTGTTTTTTGTTATCATGAACCATCGTGGATATGTATTACTGTTCCTCCGTCATTGGATTTTTGAGGGGTGGGCAATAACACATGGTGGCCCTGCCTTGACATCGCACAAAACAAATAAAAATTGAAAAAGTATGTGCATATGATTTCTTATGGTATTTATCTCTTTCACAGGTTTCTTTTAATGATGGGGGTCCTATTTTGTTGTGGAGCTGGTTTCTTTATCCGGAGGCGATTGCATCCCCCGCAAATGACTGATGATCCTCCCTTTACAGTGGGTTTCACCAGGCAACCTGTTAACACAACTGGATGTCAGACCACTGCAAGTAAGTATTAAACCAGGTCAAATTCTAGGAGTAGATTGTGCCCTGAATGATTGAGCACATTTCTGTTGAATGCAGTCAAATTTCCAATCTGGTTAATCCTTTTGGGCCAAGCAGTTCTCTAAATTGGCATCAGATGTGATACATAAACTACAACTATATTTGGCTTGTTCAAAGTTGACATGAAAAGAAGATGACAAGCAGGAAGCTACAGGCCAGTTAGCTTGATATCTGTTATAGGCAAAATGAAACTATTATTAAAGATATTATAGTTAACACAGTTCTAAATGTGTTCTAAAATCATTTTTGACAGTTTATTGAACATCTTTGAAGACATTTATTTATTACCTGTTTGCCTGTTATGTAAATTACATGCATGAAGACACTGAAGTTAATGGATGGTCATTTTACTGTTGACACAAAAGTGGATAGGAAAATAAGCTGTGAAGAGGATATAAGGCTTTGAAGGGACAAAGATAACTTGAGTGACTGGATATAGACCTGGTAAATGAACCAATATGAGATTTTCCGTTTTGGTAGGGAAAAAGGCAATAAATGATGAGCTTGCAGGGTTAAAGTGCAGAAGCATCTGGATTCAAGGCAAGACCAAGGAATCTCTATCCTTGTTTTGACTCGAGCAGAGCATGTGAGAGTGGAGAAAACGTACGAAGGAGCAAAAACTGACGGAGGCACTCAGAGGGTCAGGTAACATCTATGGAGGGAAATGGATAGACTATGTTTCAGGTCGGGACGTTTCCTCAAGATGTTCTACCATCTTCCCCAATGCATTAGTACCTTCTTGCCCTTTCTCAATTGCTCCTAACTTGTATCTCCATTCTTGAATGTTTATTGCGCTTCTCATAATCTCATTATTAGCATTTATAGCCTAAGTAGTAGTTTGGTGTGTTGTTGCTGTTGTGATGATCAACCATTGAATTTTGTGTTATCGTAAAATGACATCTTCTGATATCTAAGAAGTAACTAAGAAATACACAGGTATTCCACAGTTGTAGAGCCCTAGTGAAACCACACCTGGAGCATTGTGTGCAGTTTTGGTCTGCTAATTTGAGGAAGGACATTCTTGCTATTGAGGGTGTGCAGCGTAGGTTTACAAGGTTAATTCCCGGGATGGTGGGACTGTCATATGCTGAGAGAATGGAGCAGCTGGGCTTGTAAACTCTGGTGTTTAGAAGGATGGGAGGGGATCTCATTGAAACATATAAGATTGTTAAGGGCTTGCACACGCTAGAGGCAGGAAACATATTCCCGATGTTGGGGGAATCCAGAACCAGGAGCCACAGTTTAAGAATAAGGAGTAAGCCATTTAGAACGGAGACGAGGAAACACTTTTTCTCAAGAAATCAGAGAAATGATGGGTATCCTGCTGGAAGCTTTCTCTATCAAAGGATCAGATTATAAATCTCGAGGCCTAGATTATAAATTAATTGAAGATTGTCTGCCTTATGCAAATCTACCTGTGGCAAGATAACTCGTACAAAACAATTGCCAATATTTCTTGCTGTCAAGGCTTAAAGGCTTTGACTATTTTATTTAAAAAAAATGTTTTTGCAGGCAAAGCTGGATTTCCCCCAAAAATGTAAACCTTGAAAGCATTGCCTTCAGGGGCAGTTTATCAGATACCTAATAGGACATTTATTTTCCGGAGAATTAATATAATAGTTTGTTTCATTTTGGAGTTCACTAAATATTTTCCATTAAATAAAACCAAAGATCAGTTGGCCAATTCTATAGTCATAGAGCATGGAAACAGGCCCTTCGGCTCAACTTGTCCATGTTGACCAAGATAACCCATCTATGCTAGTCCCACCTACCTGCATTTGGTCCCTTTCCCTCTTAACCTTTCCTATCCATATACTTATCCAAATATATTTTAAATGTTGTTATAAGTATCTGTCTCAACTACCTCTGGCAGCCCATTCCACATATCCACCACCCTCTGTGTGGAAAACGATGATGCCCAGATTTGTCTTTCTCAAACGCAACACCTGGCACTTATCTCCATTGAACTCCATTAGTCATTCTTCAGCCACTAGTCCAGGTGATCAAGATCCAGTTGTAATTTTTGTCTGAAGAAGAGTCTTGACCCAAAACGCCACCATTCCTTCTCTCCAGAGATGCTGCCTGTCCTGAGTTAATCCAGCTTTTTGTGTCTTATCTTCTGTAAATTTTGATATCTGTCTTCACTATCTTTATTGTCACCCACTTTATTGTCATTGACAAACTTGCCAATCATGCCTTGTACATTCTCATCCAAATTGTGGATATAAACCAGAAACCGCTGTGAACCCGGCACCAATTCCTGAGGCACACGATGTCACAGACCCCCAGTCCGAAAAATCTGCCACTATCAACCTCTTCCTTCCAAGAAGCCAATTCTCTATGCAGTCGACTAGATTTCCCTGGATCCCATGTGATCTAACCTTCAAGAGCAGCCTACCATGAGGGACCTTATTGAATGCCTTGAAGTCCATATATGTCTATTAGGTTTGCCCTCGTCAACCCTTTTGTTTACAGCCTAAACTAATTTGTTCAACAATCTTGATTTGTAAAACAGGATTTTTAAGTTTGTTACTTTCATATTGGATTAATGGTACAATGACCACTTGGCAGGTGGCAATATTAAAGTGTAAACTGTATTGAATATTTTTTAGTGAGTGTTACCTTTATTGTTACTATCTTTTCCTATTTGTTTACAGATACTCAGAGTGGAATGCAATATTATACAGAACCTGGAGCACCTGTTGTTAATCCCATTGCATCAACTTTTCAAATCCAGCCAAACTTTCCTCTTCTCAACCCAGCCTACCCACCCCCGCCAGCATACTGCAATCAGCCACCCCCACCCTATGAGCAAGTTGTAAAAACCTCAAATAAGGAAGCAGAAAGATAAATGTTGGATATCGGCAGACATAGACGGGCCAATTTTTCTTTTTAGAGACAGACTGGAGAGCTGCAAATCTTCAGTGATATTTTGCTTGACCTGTGTATATCCTAGGAATCGTATTTAGCTCTGATGCTTTTGATAGTTTAATGAACTTAAGCATGTATGATCAGGCTTTGTAGGAAATTACATTTTTTATTTAATATCTGAAAATTTAAGTTGGAAGATCTGTGTAAAGCAGTTACACATCAAATTCTGAAGCGATTGCATAAAACGCTATTCGATCATGGTTACAAATAAATTGTTTTTGTCTTAAACCTTTGATAATTTTGGTCAGATTAAAATGGAAAAATCCTTCTCAGTTAATTGGACGTGTTCATATTACAGTTAGCTAATATGAAGACATTTAATTTTTATGAAAACTGGTGATAACCAAATAATGTCCTATAAAGTCATTGAAAATAGTTTTAACAGTTTCATTTTAGTCTTATTTTCATTGGCACCTTGGAGGCTTTGAAATAAAGTTTTGTATAGACGTTTGGATGTTGTGTCGATTACAAGTTTACAATAGCTAGATGTTTTCTTAGAATATTCCATAAATGGATCATATTTAATGGTGAATGGAGAATTTAGTGATTTGTAAATTTATTTAGAACAAATAGGAAATTTAAATGGTATGATTGAGCAGACTTCAGAGATTTTTTCAATGCTCATTGTGTTTTCTGTTTATTAATGAGGTTAAATCTGTTTTGTCAATTAGAAAAATCTTTAAATTTCTCAACATAGCAAAATGGTGTTCAGAAAGATACATGACTGCATTTGCTTATTTAAAAAATATAAACCATTGAATCATTTTTCATTATACAGTTCTAAAATTTTTGGCGAAAATGAGTTGCTTTCTATTTGCTGGTAGTTCTGCTCCAACACGTGTTCCCACAACGTGAACTCGATTTGATATGATGATATGATTGAATTGGGTAACACTTTTTTATTAATGTGGGTCGCATTAGATCGGGAACTAAAGTACCACTTAAATGTTACTTTGGAAATTGACAGTGGAAAAGGCAGACTTGTTTTAAAAAAAAAACCTCCCTGCAGTAATCAAACTCCATTGTCTCATAAGGGGGGGGGAAAAAGAAAAAAAGCAGCCTACTGGAGGACTGGGAGAAATTCAAAGTCCAGCAGAGGAGGACAAAGGGATTAATTAGAAAAGGGGAAATAGATTATGAAAGAAAACTGGCAGGGAACATAAAAACTGACTGCAAAAGTTTTTATAGATATGTGAAGAGAAAACGATTAGTTCAAACAAATGTAGGTCCCTTGCAGTCAGAAACTGGTGAATTGATCATGGGGATCAAGGACATGGCAGACCAAATGAATAACTACTTTGGTTCTGTCTTCACTAAGGAAGACAAATAATCTGCCGGGAATAGCAGGGGACCGGCGGTCAAATGAGATGGAACTGAGTGAAATCCAGGTGAGCCGGGAAGTGGTGTTGGGTAAATTGAATGGATTAAAGGCCGATAAATCCCCAGGGCCAGATAGGCTGCATCCCATAGTACTTAAGGTAGGTGCCCCAGAAATAGTGGATGCATTAGTGATAATTTTTCAAAACTCTTTAGACTCTGGAGTAGTTCCTGAGGATTGGAGGGTAGCTAATGTAACCCCACTTTTTAAAAAGGGAGGGAGAGAGAAAACGGGGAATTACAGACCAGTTAATTAACATCGGTAGTGCGGAAACTACTGGAGTCAGTTATTAAAGATAGAATAGCAGCACATTTGGAAAGTGGTGAAATCATTGGACAAAGTCAGCATGGATTTATGAAAGGTAAATCATGTCTGACGAATTTTTCGAGGATGTAACTAGTAGAGTGGATAAGGGAGAACCAGTGGATGTGTTATATCGACTTTCAGAAAGCTTTCGACAAGGTCCCACATGAGATTAGTATACAAACTTAAAGCACATGGTATTGGGGTTCAGTGTTGATGTGGATAGAGAACTGATAGAGTGCTGACATGGATAGAAAATTGGTTGGCAGACAGGAAGCAAAGAGTAGGAGTGAACGGGTCCTTTTCAGAATGGCAGGCAGTGACTAGTGGGGTACCGCAAGGCTCGGTGCTGGAACCCTAGCTATTTACAATATATATTAATGATTTGGATGAGGGAATTGAATGCAACATCTCCAAGTTTGTGGATGACACGAAGCTGGGGGGCAGTTTTAGCTGTGAAGAGGATGCTAGGAGACTGTAAGGTGACTTGGATAGGTTGGGTGAGTGGGCAAATGCATGGCAGATGCAGTATAATGTGGATAAATGTGAGGTTATCCACTTTGGTGGCAAAAACAGGTAACATGCAGCCTCTTGTATTTTTAGTGTGCAGGTACAGAAATAAATATAGGCCCTTTATTTTTAAACATTCTGACTGGGTGGGGTGGGGTGTGAGAGTGATAGGACACTGTGCATCTGAAACTTTCTAGCCCCTAACCTGCTTTTCTCCACTGGCCCAATTGTTATCACGCAACCTTCTCTAAAGCAATATTTCTTGGGAACACATATGTTCAAGTAGCTTCCTTGAGCAGCTCATATTGCATACCCACTACCTTATAACAAAGTCACCCCTCTGGTCCATTAAAAAAAAATCTTCCCTCTCCTTGTGCCTGCTAATTTTAGATCCCCTATCCTGGAGAGTAGACTGGTCTTATCTATGCCCCTCATGGCAATCTAAGTATGTCCCTCCGGACCTTATATACATCTAGGCTCACTCCTTGTCCTCCTACTATGTCTACTTTGTCAAAGGCCTTGCTGCAGTCCATGTATACATTTACTGCACCTCTTCAAAAGAAAAACAATCAAATTGGAGCGATGTGCTTCCTCATCTACAAAGCCATGCTGACTATCCATAATCAGTCGTCGCCTTTACAAATACATATAGATCGTGCCTCTCAAAATCCCCTCCAATATGTTGGTGGCAAAAACAGGAAAATAGACTATTATTTGAATGGTGGTCGATTAGGAAAAGGGGACATGCAACGAGACCTGGGTGTCATGGTACACCAATCATTGAAAGTAGGCATGCAGATGCAGCAGGCAGTGAAGAAAGTGAATGGTATGTTAGCATTCATAGCAAAAGGATTTGAGTATAGGAGCAGGGAGGTTCTACTGCAGTTGTACAGGGTCTTGTTTGAGACCACACCTGGAGTATTGTGTACAGTTTTGGTCTCCTAATCTAAGGAAATACATTCTTGCCATAGAGGGAGTACAGAGAAGGTTCACCAGACTGATTCCTGGGATGTCAGGACTTTCATATGAAGAAAGACTGGATAGACTTGGCATGTACTTGCTAGAATTTAGAAGATTGAGGGGTGTTCTTATAGAAACTTATAAAATTCTTAAGGGGTTGGACTGACTAGATGCAGGAAGATTTTTCTTGATGTTGGGGTAGTCCAGAACAAGGGGTCACAGTTTAAGGATAAGGGGGAAGTCTTTTGAGACCGAGATGAGAAAAACATTTTTCACACAGAGTGGTGAATCTCTGGAATTCTCTACCACAGAAGGTAGTTGAGGCCAGTTCATTGGCTATATTTAAGAGGAGTTAGATGTGGCCCTTGTGGCTAAGGGGATCAAGGGGTATGGAGAGAAGGCAGGTATGGGATACTGAGTTGGATGATCAGCCATGATCATATTGAATGGCGGTGCAGGTTCGAAGGGCAAAATGGCCTACCCCTATACTTATTTTCTATGTTTGTATGTAATCCAGTTTGTCAGTTTCACTGCAGGTAGGCACTGAAATTAACAAAATCTCATCTATAAACTTGTGCAATGTTATTCTATTAAGCAATGTAACATGCAGCCTCTTGTATTTTTAGTGTGCAGGTACAGAAATAAATATAGGCCCTTTATTTTTAAACATTCTGACTGGGTGGGGTGGGGTGTGAGGGTGATAGGACACTGTGCATCTGAAACTTTCTAGCCCCTAACCTGCTTTTCTCCACTGGCCCAATTGTTATCACGCAACCTTCTCTAAAGCAATATTTCTCGGGAACACATAAATAGCAGAACTACCTGTATGGTATTCACTTCCATTGTATTAAAGAAGCACTTTCTATATTCTGGGCACCTATTTGTGTTATCTTTCAATTAATGGAGTAGAACTATTGATGCTAAAGATCAATGTAAAATAAAAATTAGTTCTGCAATATGCTAATAAGAAACTATTGTGATTTATGTTTTTGAATGCAATTTAAAAACAAAAATAGCACATTATCATTTCTCATTTCCTCCATACTAAATGGGCTATTCAGAAGATGTGAAATTGTTCTGGAGCATGTTTGTTTTATTTGACCATAGGCAAAAAAATACTGATGAGATACTGGATGATCATTGAGATTTAAAACTGCAGGATTGTTTGCTTGTGCATAACAATAAAATCTCCTTTAAAAAAACTTAGCTATAAGGGATGATGTGAACTTTAAATATTTGAATGGAATTAAAGTTTCTATGGGGCAGGTATCTGATCTCTAAAATTAAGGTTGAATGTGAAAATGACCTCTGAATACAATATCCAGAAAGTCTTGATTTTTAGAATCATGGGACTAAAGCATGGAACTCATCCATGCCAACCAAGTTGCCTAACTGATTTAGTCCCACTTCCCTGCACCTAACCAATATCCCACCAAACCTTTCCTATCCTTGTATCTGTTCAAGTAGCTTCCTTGACTATGTCTACTTTGTCAAAGGCCTTGCTGCAGTCCATGTATACATTTACTGCACCTCTTCAAAACAAAAACAATCAAATTGGAGCGATGTGCTTCCTCATCTACAAAGCCATGCTGACTATCCATAATCAGTCCTCGCCTTTACAAATACATATAGATCGTGCCTCTCAAAATCCCCTCCAATATGTTACTCATTGGTCTTTAGTTCCTAGGCTTTTCCTTGCAGCCTTTCTTAAATATGAACAACATTTTTCCAGCATCTGACCCATGGCTATAGATTACACAAATCTGAAAGAGGTTTCTAAGCGACACATGAAGATTAATTTGATTATAATCATTCAACCTATAATTCTTTAGGCCTTGTACTAATATAAACTGGAAATATCATAGCGTGAAGGGTTTAGATGGGGTGAAATTCCTTGAGTGTTCAGGAGAGTTTTCTCAAGCAGTTTGTGGAGGCCCCTACACGTGAGAGGGCAATGCTGGATCTAGTGTTGGGAAATTGGGAAGGGCAAGTTAATGAAGTGTGTGTGTGGAGGGGCCCTTTGGGACCAGTGACCACAGTTCGATTAGGTTTAAGATAATTATAGATGGGGACGGAGAGGGTCAATGTGTTAAAATGCTCAACTGGGTTAAGGCCAACTTTGAGGGTATGAAAGAAGGTCTCGCTCGAGCTGACTGGAGCAGGTTATTTGAGAGGAAAGGAACATCGGCCAAGTGGGATGCTTTTAAAAGTGTACTGAAGAAAGCTCAGGATGTGTATGTTCCTGTTAGAGTGAAGCTGCCTTGCCTAATTAAAGATAGGGAAAATGAGACATTAGTCAAAAACAAGAAGGATGCATGGAACAGATATAGGCAGCTGGGATCAAGTGCATCCCTGGAGGAATTTCATGAACTAAGGAGTAATCTAAAAAAGTAAATCAGAAGGGCAAAAAGATGGCTCTGGATGGTAGCATTAAGGACAATCCCAAAATATTTTATAAATACATAAGGAGGAAAAGAGTAACTAGAGAGAATGGGATTTCTCAGGAATCAAAGCGGTTACCTCTTGGGCAGTGGGCAGGTGCTATAGACCTGCACGGTAAGGTAGACGCCCACATGAGTCCCGGGCAGATGGGGCTCATCAGCCTGGGAAGGTAGTCCATCTAGGAGAGGGAAACTTCTGATTTAAAACCTCCACTGCCTTGTGGACATATCCAGTCATGGAAAAGGCTCCTGGAGTACACCTCTAGAAAATCCGGAGCCGGAGCCCCTAAGGCAGTTCGTCTTTGTCTACGACCTCGCTCTGGAAACCCCTGCGACGACACTGGTGCCAAACTGTAACGGCCTTTCTGTTCCTTTGGATCGATCAGCGACGGGGAGAGGGGGAATGTGCTGCATGGGCAACAGCCTGTGCTCCATATGACACCACCCAGGCTTGCATCTGACCACACATCACCTGCAAACTAGGATGCATCACCATAGTCAGTCATGACCGAGGGGGGCCTACTACCTCTGTGTGGAGCCACAGGAGATGGGCAAGGTACTAAATGAGTATTTCCCCTCTGTATTTACTGAAAAAGACAGTACGATGGAGGAAATTGGAGCAGTCACTGGAAGTGTCTCGAGAGCAGTCAAGGTTACTGTCGAAGAAGTACTGAAGGTGCTGTCCTGTTTGAAGGTAGACAAATCTCCAGGGCCTGATCAGATATATCCGAGGACATTACAGGAAACTAGAGTGGAAATTGCAGAGCCCTGGTTGAAATTTACGAGTGCTGAAATTTGCAGGTGCGAACAGCTAGCTATTGGTTAAGATTGTGTGTCTATATAAACTTCTGTACGCTGTTGATGCTCCCAACGGAAGGACTTCAGGGGCTGATGGACAGATTGTCTCATGCATGCAGTGAATACTAGCTGACCATCAGCGTTAAGACAGTTACTATGGGACAGGGCACCATTCACCCCTGAAATTACCGTAAATACAACTCTGTTGGAAACTCAACAAATTCACCCACCTAGGATCTATGGTGACTGATGGCCTCTCTTGTGAGGAAATTAATTTGTGTTCAGGAAAGGTAGCCTCCCGAAGGTGGTTGCTATCAAACGGGCGTGGAAGAACAGGAAACTCAATCAAGACCAAGATAATTGCTTACAAAGTGTGTGTCTTGAGCACATTACTGTACAGCAGTGAAACTTGGACAAATTACTTATATCAAGGACAAAAATTGAATAATTTCATTTCTGCCGCCTTTGGATTTGGGGAGTTTCTTGGCAGAACAAAATCATCAATGAATCTGTCCTCTCGCTGACCAACATGCCTAGCATCCCTATGATCCTCAAGTAGCAGCATCTCTGCTAGCTTGGACATGAACACAGGATGAAAAATGGATGCATCCCCAAAGATGTACTGTACAGGGAGGTTGCCTATACGAGGCCAAGAGGAAGACCAAAGCTTTGCTACAAGGACATGATTAAGTGATAACAAATTTTAACATTGGTATTAACAACTATGAAACAGCTGCTGAGGACCGGGGGATATGGAGAAAGGACATCCAGGCTGTTTTAAAGCACTACGACAGCATATGGTTCAACACCTTGGAGGCCAGGTACTAACGCCAAAAAATAGTAAACGGTAACAGCAAAACATACCCCAATCCAATGGCTAGAGACAACTTGCCCTGTGAAAGGGTGTGCCTGTCAAGAATAGGCCTAGTCAGCCACAGCAGGAAATTCAACCACCTATGTAACTTTCCCCTCCAAGCAGGACAAAGTCAAATCAGTACCATCATCACTCGCAGATGGATGGATGCCAACCACCACAAATTGGTTAGGCCACATTTGGAGTATTGTGTGCAGTTTTGGTTGCCTTTTAAGAAAGAGTTGAAGTGGTTTATCAGAATGCTGCCTACATTGGAGGGTATAAGCTTTTCGAGGAGTCTGGAAATTTTTGGATTGTTTTCTCTGCAGTAGAGGTTGAGGGGAGACCTGATAGAAATACAGGTATATAAAATTGAGAAGTATAGATATGGTAGACGGTCAGGACCCTTTTCCTAGGGTGGAAATGTCAAAGACTACAGAGCATAGCTTTAAGATCCGAGGGGGAAGTATGAAGATGATGTGCAGAGCAAGTTTTTTTTTAAAACTGTAAAACACGGAACATGCTGCTGGGGTGGTGATGGAAGCAGATACGATTGTGGTTGTTAAGAGGTTTTCAGATGGGCACATTGATATGAAGGGAATGAATGGATATGGATCATGTGCAGGCAGAGGAGATTAATTTAGCATCATGTTCAGCACAGACATCATGGACTAAAGGGCCCGTTTCTGTAATATACTGTACTTGAAGTCAAAGTTTGCAATTTTGTGCATTTACAGTGGCCCATCATTTATTTATCTGCCTCTGTACTCCACACTTTGAGATTTGTAATAAAAATAATCATATTGTCAGATTTTAATAAAGACCATTTTTATACATTTTGGTTTCACCATGTAGAAATTACAGCAGTGTTTATACATAGTCCCCCCCATTTCAGGGCACCATAATGTTTGGGACAGCTATGTCATGTAAGTGAAAGCAGTCATGTTTAGTATTTTGTTGCATATCCTTTGCATGCAATGACTGCTTGTAGTCTGCGATTGATGGACATCACCAGTTGCTGGGTGTCTTCTCTGGTGATTCACTGCCAGGTTTACATTGCAGCCATCTTTAGCTTATGCTTGTTTTGGGGGCTAGTCCTCTTCAGTTTTCTCTTCAGCATATAAAAGGCATGCTCAATTGGGTTCAGATTAGGCGATTGACCTGACCACTCAAGAATTGACAATTTTTTAGCTTTGAAAAACTCCTTTGTTGCATTAGCAGTGTTTGGGATCATTGTCTTGCTGTAGAATGAACCGCCGGCCAATGACTTGAGGCATTTGTTTGAACTTGAGCAGATAGGATGCGCCTATACACTTCAGAATTCATTATGCTACTACCATCAGCAGATATGTGAGCTAGTACCTTCAGCAGCCATACATGCCCTGGCCATAACACCCCCACCACCGTGTTTCACAGGTGAGGTGGTGGTGTTTGGATCTTGGGCAGTTCCTTCTCTCCTCCATACTTTGTTCTTGCCATCACTCTGATATGTTAATCTTTGTCTCATCTGTCCACAAGACATTTTTCCAGAACTGTGGTTGCTCTTTTAAGTACTTATTGGCAAACTGTAACCTGGCCATCCTATTTTTGCGGCTGACCAGTGGTTTGCATCTTGCAGTGTAGCCTCTGTATTTCTGTTCATGAAGTCTTCTGCAGACAGTGGTCATTGACAAATCTACACCTGACTCCTGAAGAGTGTTTCTGATCGGTCGGACAGGTGTTTGGGGATTTTTCTTTATTATGGAGAGAATTCTTCTGTCATCAGCTAAAGAGGTCTTCCTTGGCCTGCCAGTCCCTTTGCGATTAGTAAGCTCACCAGTGCTCTCTTCTTAATTATGTTCCAAACAGTAGATTCTGGTAAGCCTAAGGTTTGGCTAATGTCTCTAACAGTTTTATTCTTATTTCTCACTCATAATGGTTTATTTGACTTTCATTGGCACATCTTGAGTTTATCAACTCATGTTGATCAACAGCAATAAAAGTTTCCAAAGGTGATGGAAAGACTGTAGGAAAGATTAGGTGCTGTGAGCTTCCTTTTTTTTTTATACCTGCATTAAGGAGGCATTTACACACCTGAGAAATGTGAGCTTCCTTTTTTTTTTCTATTACAAATCTCAAATTGTGGAATACAGAAGCAAATAAATAAATGATGGGTCTTTGTCCCAAACATAATGTATTCAACAGATGTTTGAGATCTGGATGATAAATTGTTTATGCAGTCATTCACTATGTAACAGGTCCTTTGCCGAACAGTGACCATGCAGTACCATCGATGCACTTGACCCATAGTCATCTATAGACGATACTGGAGTAACTCAGCAGGTTGGACAGCATCTGTGGAGAACAGGGCTAGTCAGGACCCTTATTCTCAAAGGTTCCAATGCAAAATGTCATCTATCCATATTCTCCAGAGATGCAACCTGACTTGGTGGGTTACTCCAGCACTTTCTTTTGTAAACTAGCATCTGCAGTTCCTTGTTTCTCCATAGTTTTAGAAACATAGAAAGCAGATGCAGGAGTAGTACATTCCGCCCTTCGAGCCAACACCACCATTCAATATGATCATGGCTGATCATCCAAAATCAGTATCTTGTTCTTGCTTTTTCCATATCCCTTCATTCCGTTAGCCCTAAATGCTATATCTAACACTCTTTTGAATACATCCAGTGAATTGGCCTCCACTGCCTTGTGTGGCAGAGAATTCCACAGATTCACAACTCCCTGGCTGAAAAGGTTTTGCTTCATCTCAGTCCTAAATGGCCTACCCTTATTCTTAATCTGTGACCCCGGTTCTGGACTCCCCCAACATCGGGAACATATTTCCTGCATCTAGCCTGTCCAATCCCTTAAGAATTGGATATGTTTCTATAAGATCCCCACTCATCCTTCTAAATTCCAGTGAATATAAGCCCAGTCGATCCATTCTTTCATCATATGTCAGTCCCGTCATCCTGGGAATTAACCTGGTGAACCTATGGTGAACCTATGCTGCACTCCCTCAATAGCAAGTATATCCTTCCTCAAATTAGGGGACCAACCCATGTGCTGTCTCACCAAGGCCCTGTACAACTGCAGTAGGACCGTCTTGCTCCAATACTCAAATCCTCTCGCTATGAAGGACAACATGCCATTTGCTTACTTCACTGCCTGCTGTACCTGCAATGCTTACTTTGAGTGACTGACGTACAAGGACACCTATGTCTCGTTGCACCTCCCCTATTCAGATAATAATCTGTCTTTTTTTGTTCTTGCCACCAAAGTGGATAACCTCACATTTATCCACATTATAATACATCTGCCCACCCATCCAACCTATCCGTCACAGTTAAATATTTGTCTAAATCATTAATATATATAATAAATACCTGCCTGCCATTCTGAAAACGAACCATTAATTCCTACTCTTTGCTTCCTGTCTACCAACCAGGTCATGTTCTCTATCCATGTCAACCCTACCCCCCAACACCATGTGCTCTAATTTTGCACACTAGTCTCTTGTGTGGGACCTTGTTAAAGGCTTTTTGAAAATTCCAGATACACCACATCCACTGGGTTTCCCTCATCCATTCTATTTGTTAAATCCCCAAAATTCCAGAAGATTAGTTAAGCATGATTTCCCCATCATAAATCCATGCTGACTTTGATCCTGTCACTGCTTTCCAAATGCACTTCTATTACATCTTTAATAATCGACTCAAGCATCTTCCCCAATACCGACACCAGGCTAACTGGTTTTCTATGCCTTGTGATTCTAGTACTTGTCAATATATTTAAATGCCTGGGCCAGCCATAATTGTTTGAGACAACAATTATTTAAAATAGATCTTTGAACAGCAGATGGCACTGCTGCTCCTCTAAGATGCATTGCCAGGAATCATTCCTCCACAAAGCACCAGTTTACATCAGTGAATTTAACAAGTCAAGACCTTAAAACATATTTGATATACTGACGTTTTCCTGCTTCTTGGGGCCTGTTTGTCTAGACTTGTATGCTTATGACTAACAAATTCAGGCAGAAGCCATTTTTCTTCAAAAGAGATAATATAATAACAAACAGTAACAATAATCTAACTACACAGCTGTGACAAGCTGTTTGAAATAATCCATTGATATGTTAACAATTCTTTATAATGGATAGCGAATCTGACATCATCAAGGATACTAAAAATACAACTTTCCATGATACGTACCATTAGATTTGTCATTTTACATTTAAAGTGAGTATGAAACCAGTCAATAGGGAACAGTGTTACCATGTAAACCTAATATATATTTGATTTTTTAAAAAGGGTTCAAAGAATAAACCTAGCGATTATAGACCTATTAGTTTGACGTCAGTGGTGGGCAAATTAATGGAAAGGATACTTAGAGATAATATATATAAGCATCTGGATAAACAGGGTCTGATCAGGAACAGTCAACATGGATTTGTGCCTGGAAGGTCATGTTTGACAAACCTTCTTGAATTTTTTGAAGCGGTAACTAGGGAAATTGATGAGGGTAAAGCAGTGGATGTTGTCTATATGGATTTCAGTAAGGCCTTTGACAAGGTTCCCCATGGAAGGTTGGTTAAGAAGGTTCAATCTTTGGGTGTTAATGGCGGAGTAGCAAGATGGATTCAACAGTGGCTGAATGGGAGATGTCAGAGAGTAATGGTGGATGGCTGTTTGTCAGGTTGGAAGCCGGTGACCAGTGGGGTGCCTCAGGGATCTGTGTTGGGTCCACTGTTGTTTGTCATGTACATCAATGATCTGGATGATGGGGTGGAAAATTGGATAAGTAAGTATGCAGATGATACTAAGATAGGTGGTGTTGTGGATAATGAAGTAGATTTTCAAAGTCTACAGAGAGATTTGGGCCATTTGGAAAAGTGGGCTGAAAGATGGCAGATGGAGTTTAATGCTGATAAGTGTGAAGTGCTACATCTTGGCAGGACAAATCAAAATAGGAGGTACATGGTAAATGGTAGGGAATTGAGGAATGCTGTGGAACAGAGGGATCTAGGAATAACTGTGCATAGTTCCCTGAAGGTGGAATCGCATGTAGATAGGGTGGTAAAGAAAGCCTTTGGTGTGCTGGCCTTTATAAATCAGAGCATTGAATATAGGAGTAGGGAAGTAATGTTAAAATTGTACAAGGCATTGGTAAGACCAATTCTGGAGTATGGTGTACAATTTTGGTCGCCTAGTTATAGGAAGGATGTCAACAAAATAGAGAGAGTACAGAGGAGATTTACTAGAATGTTGCCAGGGTTCCAGCAACTATGTTACAGAGAAAGGTTGAACAAGTTAGGTCTTTATTCTTTGGAGCGCAGAAGGTTAAGGGGGGACTTGATTGAGGTCTTTAAAATGATGAAAGGGATAGACAGAGTTGACGTGGATACGTTTTTCCCCATTGAGGGTAGGGAAGATTCAAACAAGAGGGCATGACATGAGAATTAAGGGACAGAGGTTTCGGGTAACGTGAGGGGGAACTTCTTTACTCAGAGGGTGGTGGCTGTGTGGAATCAGCTTCCAGCAGAAGTGGTGGAGGCAGGATCGATTTTAACATTTAAGAGTAAAGTGGATAGGTATATGGACGTGAAGGGAATGGAGGGGTATGGTCTGAGTGCAGGTAGATGGGACTAGGGGAAAACAAATGGTCGGCACGGACTGGAAGGGCCGAGAGGGCCTGTTTCCGTGCTGTAATTGTTATATGGTTATATTTGATTTTTGTAAGTTACCTTAGCACAGAGATGGGTGCAGGTTGAAATTGAGAGGAGTGAAGTGCAGTAGAGGTACAGAACTCCTCAACAATCATTAAGGACATATAATTACACACATATGTGCATTAAGTCTGGAAGTTTAAAGTGTCCTACCAAAATTGTTCAAATTTAAAACCCCTACCTTAAGAATATCTTTTAACATTAAAAATACATTTCAACGTGTTATTTCTCTCCTCTAAAAAGGCTGCAAATAAAATAAAAACCCAGTTTGCATTTACATTACTTCCAAATATATGTTATTCAGGAGGCTAAGAGCATGGAACTGCTCACAGAAAATACTGAGGTTGCTTGTACATTTTAATTTTTCTGCAACAACTGTTCCTTATCATTAATAGTAAAACCAGCATTAAAACAATATATTTGTATTATAAGCAGTGTTGCAAGATTGTAACACATCAGATTAAAGATAATGCAAGAGTGGGAAAGAAATGAAACACGCAAGAAAGATGTTATTTGGGGCAAATTCTACATTTTCTTCCACAGCACAAACCAACTGCTAGATTTAGCAAATGCATACTTTATTTTCTGCCTTGTTGCAAATTTAAAAAAAAATCAAAACATGACCAGCAACCCTGACTACGTATGACAATTATTCCAAGTGTCTTTTCAAGCAGAATTAGCACCAGTGGGTCAATGGTTGGCTTTTCACATGCATGAAAAGTACTATGATGGAAATTTCGCAGACTGCATGGATTCTAAATAAACAGGACCAAGACGACCTAAGAGGCTAGGATATTATACAAGCACACAATCAAACACTGATGTAAGCACATGTCAATTTTAGGTATTTAATTTTGTTGAAACTGAATTGCAAGACAAAAGATTTTGCTCCGATTGTTGCCTTCAATTTTTAAAGTTCTTGAAATAGCATTACATTTAGGCTGTGCAGGTATTCAGAAAAGGGGTACCAAGAAGTCCTATTCTCCACAGAAACTATGTGGTCCTACACCATATCCAAAATTATTCAATCTTCAAGTAGCACAACTTTGTTACACTTTAGAGTTCCAAGGCTGGAAATCGGGCTGTCTCTGGATTCAAAATGTCGGTCAAGAAGTGAATAGCTCCGGCCATCCCTGTAAAAAAATATCCATATTACTTTGAGATATACACAATTGTTCCTTCATTTTAAATTTATTTTGTCAGCTTGGTGACAAAATCCATGGAAACCAGTAATTCTGAACTTAAGACCACGGACATTCAGATATAAAAGCTCCCTATCCATAAGTATACAGTAACTGGAGGTCTGAAAAACAGGAATCCAATTAACTATCTGGTACTCCGACCTGAAATGCTGCCGAACCATAACCACCAGAGGTGCTGTCTGACCCGCTAAGTTGCTCCAGCACTTTGTGTTCCACACAAGATTCCAGCATCTGCAGTTCCTTATGACTAAACCATCTGGAACCATTGATCAACTGTAGAAATAAGAATAGCTCTTCCAGGTTCTCTTCTGCAATTCAATGAGGGAACAGCTATTCTGCTAACTTAACTCCTAAGTAGTTTTGTTTTTACATTATCCATATTTATATGAAAAAAAAGTTATCTCCAAGGTTTTCAATTGATCCAGATACAGTAATCCCATTTTTTATTTACCTCACATACTAATCAGGGAGAATGTCAGGCAGTACTCAGAGCACATACTGGAGGGTGGGTCTACTGGGACACTATGGGTTGAGCTCAAAAATAAGAAAGGAGCAATCACTCTAATGGGATTATATTATAGGCCACCCAATAGCCAGTGGGAGATAGATCAGATATGTAGACAGATTATGGAGGAATGCAAGAACCACAGGGCTGCTGTGGAGAGTGACTTTAACCTCCCCAAAAATTGATTGTGACTTACCAGTGCAAGATAATTAGATGGGGCTTAATTTGTTAGGTCAGTAACCAAGGTTTCCTTTCACAATATGTGGATAGTCCGACTCGAGGAGGGAACATACAGGACCTTGTATTTGGAAATGAGCCTGGCTAGGTGACTCTTGCTATGGTGGAAGAGCATTTTGGATGGAGCTCTCACAACCATTAGTTTTAAAATTTTGAATAGGGATAGGCCTTGATGTTGGAAGAAGGTATTTGATTGGCACAAAGTAGATTACAATGTTAAGAAGGCAGGAGCTAGGGAGGGTAGATTGGGAGCAGCTGTTATTGGCCAAGTGTTTTAAAGGCCAGCTGATCAAAGCGCAGCGCCAGCATGTTCCAGTAAGGAGGGATAAGGATGGCAAGGTAAAGGAACCATGGACGACCAAGATTGTGAAGTTGATCAGGAAAAAAAATTAAGCATACATGAAGTTTGAGAAGGTTACAACAAACAAGTAGGAACGAACTCAAGCAGGTGATTAGAAGGGCCAAAAAGAGCCATGAAATGTCATTGGCGAGTCGGTTTAAGGAAAATCGCGTCTTTTTCTACGTACATTAAAAACTGGGAGAAGGTAGGACCGCTCAAGAATAAAGGAGGGTATGGTAGTTGAAGGATGTAGGCGAGATGCTAAATGAGTACTTTGCATCTATATTCACCGAGGAAAATGAGCTGGAGGATAGCAAGATCAGAATGGAAAGTCAAGAGCTTTTATATACATGGATTTTAATAAAGCTTTTGATAAAATCCTCATGATAGGCTGGTCCAGAAAATTAAGATGCACAGGATTAACGGTGACTTGGTCAGATGGATTCAGAACGGATTTATTCATAGAAGACAAAGGGTTCTGGTGGAAGGAAGATATTTTGCTTAGAGGTCTGTGACCAGTGGAGTTCTGCAGCGATCTACACTGGGATATCTGCAGTTTGTGATGCATATAAGTAACTTGGATGTAAATGTATAGGAAGGAACTGCAGATGCTGGTTTAAACCAATGATAGACACAAATAGCTGAAGACACAGCATCTCTGGAGCAAAGGAATGGGTGACGTTTTGGGTCAAGACCCTTCTTCAAACTGGTTAGGGATAAGGGAAATAAGTGATAAAGAACAATGAATAAAAGATATGCAAAAAAGTAATGATGATAAAGGAAGCAGGCCATTATTAGCTGTTTGTAGGGTGAAGACGAGAAGCTAAGTGGGTGGGGGAGGGATAGAGAGAGAGGGAATGCCGGGGCTACTAGTGAGGCTGCCTGTCTGAAGAGCAGCTGTAGAAATGGGCGGAGAAATGGCAGGTGGAATTTAATCCGAGCAAGTATGAGGTGTCGCATTTTGGGAGTTTGAATGTAAGGGGAGTCTCTATAGTTAATGCCAAGACCCTTAACAGCAATGATGTACAGAGGAATCCTGGGGTCCAAGTTTATAACTCACTGAGAAAGGCATCACAAGTAGTTAGGGTGGTCAAGGTGATCTATGGTATGCTTGCCTTCCTTGCTAGCAGCATTTAGCATAAGAGTGAGGAAATCATGATGTAGCTTGACAAGACTTTGGTTAATCTGTTCTGGAGTACAGCTTGCAGTTCTGGTAGCTCGATTACAAGAATGATGTGGAGGCTTTGGAGAGGGTGCAAAGGAAGTCTACCAGAATGCTGCTTGGATTAGCATTTAATCTACAAGAAGAGGTTGGATAGACTTGGATTGTTTTCTGCAGAAAGTCAGAGATTGAAGGGGAACATGATAGAAGTATATAAAACCAGGACCTTCAAAGACAGTCACAACATTTTTCCCAGGGTGCAAATGTCCAACACTAGAAAAACACACACGCACACACGCCTAGTTGCCAAGTATTGCAACAGGATCTTGATCAGTTGGGCAGGTGATCTGAGTAATGGTTGATGGAGTTTAATTCAAACAAGTGCGAGGTGTTGCACTTTGCAAAGTCTAACCAGGACAGCACCTACATAGTGAATAACAGGTTTCCTGGAAATGTTGTAGAGCAGAGTAATTTAGGAGTGTAAGTACATAATTCCTTTAAAGTGGTGTCACAGATAGAAAGGGTGGTCAAAGAGGCCTTTGAAACACTGGCCTTCATCAGAGTATTGAGTATAGAACTTGGGAGGTCATGTTACAGTTGTACAATACATTGGTGAGGCCACATTTGTGTTCATTTGGTTACCCTGTTATAGGAAAGATGTTATTAAGCAAGAAAGAGGCAGAGAAGATTTACAAGTTGCCAGGAGATGAGAGTCTAAGCTATAGGGAGAGGTTGACCAGGTTAAGACTTTATTCCTTGGCGTACAGGAGGATGAGGGGTGATCTTATAGAGGTGTATAAGATCATGAGAGGATTAGATAGGGAATATACAGATTTTTTACCCGGAGAAGGGAAATCAAGAACTAGCGGACATAGGTTTAAGGTGAGGGGGGGAAAGATTTAATAGGAATCAGAGGGACAGCCTTTCTATTAAACACACAGAGGTTGGTAGATAAAATGAATGGGCTGCCAGAGGAGGTGGTCAAGGCAGGTACTATCACAACCTTTAAGGAACATTTGGACAGGTACATGGAAAGGTAAGGTTTGGAGGGATATGGGCTAAACATAGTCAGGTTGTACTAATGTGGTTGGGCATGTTAGTCAGAGTTTGGCAAGATGGGCAAAAGGCCCATTTCCACACTATAAGACTAACACATTGCTGGGGGTGGTAGTGGAAGCTGTTATGATAGTTGTGTTTAAGAGGCTTTAGATAGGTACATGGAAGACCAAGGTAGAGGGATAATGGATCATGTACAGAGAGATGAGATTAAACTTGGCGTCATACTTGGCGCAACATTGTCGGCTGAAGGGGTCGTTCCTGTGCTGTACTGTTCTATACCAATCAACTCCACCCTTCCCAACATGCACAGATACTATAATCAGCTACACTCAATGGCCAAATTACCTGCTAATCTGCATGTCTTTGGTATGTTGGAGAAAACTGAAGGACCTGGAAGAAATCCATGCAGTCACAGAGAGAACGTGCAAACAGAATACTTTCAGCATTTTCTTTTCATAACACTAATTATCTATTCCATTTAGTTTGGCGAATCCATGATTTGTTTAATCTCAAATATTAAAATACCAACATTCCATGTTTTACCTTCAAACAAGGAATATGGTCTATCGGGGATGCGACATCCATGAGTTCCGTAATCCAAACACCATTCTGCAAACTGTAAATGAGAAATGTTAAGAGATGTGACAGGTTTCTTACTTGGTAGATTTGTACACAAGGACCATATAACTTCCACCCTGTACTTTGAAGTGTAAATAAATTAATTCACAGCTGTTTCTGAAATATGGGACAGTTTCCTCTTCTTTGAATAAGCAGGGTAAAAGATGTAATTGTATAGAAGTTCCTAATTTTCCTGCGTTTTTCTCCCTTACACCATTTTCAAAAAGTTCAGCTTTGAGAACTTGGACCAATGAGGAAAATTGCTTGAATTAAACAGAACACTTTTTAGGGCCATTGAGGTTTAGGGGAATGGTTTCTAAATCAATTTTTACTGGAGGATTAAACAGAAACAACCAATTAATGATAATAATAATAATAATAAAATAATGATAATACTGAACTCTTAGAATACTGCAAGCATTAATGGCTCTTCACTGTATAATATTTTGCATAGCAAATAGCACTAGTCAGTAGTCAAATGCTACATAAATGGAAATTAATATTTGATTTTTAATCATTGATATTATGGATAGAGAAATTTGATAACTACAAAAGAATAGAAAAAGGTTGTTTGGAATGTACATTTTTCATTGTCAAGAACAATGAGTCATTGAAACAAATTTATTAAGGAGAGGTAAAGACAATTTGTTCAGTTGAAGCTGCAAAATTCAATAGTAGGATTTGGGGTAGAAGTAAATCAATGCGATTGCTTTGGTGAATGAAGGAAGGAAGGAAGCGGGGTATGCTATAAGGGAAAGCAAATCTAGCTAGAATAATTAACTGAGAGATAAAATTGGTTGACTGGAATTCTGTAAAGTAATTGTTATGTATTGCCAATCTGTACCAGCAAGAAAGTATGTATACACTCAAACAAGCAATTTTTTTCCATACAAACTCTTTCTATTACATCTGTATGTTATAGTAATCCAAAATCAAGATAACGTTATGGATAATAAATAGAAAACTGTTTATTATTCAAATAGACATCTTAAAAAAATTGAATAGCTCCTGGTGCTGTCACAATGCTTGTCAGTCAACCAAATTTGATTAAATGTCCACATTATACAGTGCAATCCATATAAAAACACAATTTTAGTTTAGTGGTACAGTGTGAAAAAAGGCCCACCAGCGATCCACACACACTACCCTACACACACTAGGCACAATTTTACATTTTCAGTGCATTCAGATAGTCAGACCCCTTAACATTTTCCACATTTTGTTAGATTACAGCCTTACTCTAAAATGGATGAAATTCACTTTTTTAAAAATTATTAATCTACACACAATACCCCAAAAATAAAAAAAGCGAAAACAGGTGTTTAGAAATTTTTGCAAAGTAATTAAAAATAAATAACTGAAATATCACATTTACATAAGTATTCAGACCCTTTACTCAGAACATTGTTGAGGCACGTTTGGCAGCGATTATAGCCTCGTCTTCTTGTGTATGACGCTACAAGCTTGGCACACCTGTATTTGGGTAATTTCTCCCATTCTTCTCTGCAGATCCTCTCAAGCTCTGTCAGGTTGGATGCGGAGCATCGATGCACAGCTATTTTCAGGTCCCTCCAGAGATCGATCAATCAATTTATTCATCACATACACAATAAAGCACAGTGAAATGAATTTTGCCAGCAGCGGTACAATCAAAAAAGAACACACAATACACAATAAAAATTTAACATAAACACCCACCACAGCATTCTTCACTGTGGTGGAAGGCACAAAGTACAGTCAGTCCTCCGCCATTGTTCCCCCATGGTCGGGGCCATAAACCCCCGCAGTCGCCACTGCGGGCGGCCAGACGAACAGGCCCTCTCGTCGGGACGGTAAGTCCCGAATCGGCGCTTCCCTACCGGAGATCGTGGCTTCAGGATGTTGTAGGCCACAGGCTGACGGTCGGAGCATCTCCGGGGATCCCCGGCGAGGGATTCCGCTCCGGATGGTAAGTCCACGTCAAGCCCTCGGATAGAAGCTCCGCAGACCTCGGCTTCAGGATGCTATCGGCCGCGGGCCGGCAGTTGGAGCTCTGCTCCAACGAGGGGTCCCTAGCGAGGGGTCCCAGGCTCCGGATGCTGTGTCCGCGGCTAGAAGCTCCGCAGACTGCGGCTTCAGGCTGTAACGGTCCGTGGGCCAGTGATCGGAGCACTCCATTCTGGTGACGGCTCGCCCACTCCGTAATGAAAGGTTCAGCTAGCTGCTGAAACTCCGGGCCTGACTACGGGAAAGGCCGCACTAATCCATGGTGTTAGGCCACGAGGGAGGCGACATGGAAAAAGTCGCCTCTCTGTGAAGGAGGCAACCGAAAGTGGTTCCACCCTTACCCCCCCGTCACCACCTCCCACACAAGACACACCAAGAGACATTAAAACAAACATGTGGACACTAAAAAAAACAAAAAAAGTAGAAATGACGAACACGCTGCTGGCAGGGCAGCCGTCTCGCAGCGCACCCACCGACCTTGACCGCGATGTTCGATCGGGTTCAACTCCGGGCTTTGGCTAGGCCACTCAAGAACATTCACAGACTTGTCACAAAGTCACTCCTGCGGTGTCTTGACTGTGCGCTTACGGTCATGTCCTGTTGGAAGGTGAACCTCCTCCCCAGTCTGAGGTCCAGAATGCTCTGGAGCAGGTTTTCATCAAGGATCTCACTGTACTTTGCTCCGTTCATCTTTCCCTCGGTCCTGACTAGTCTCCCAGTTCCTGCCGCTGAAAAACATTCCCACAGCATGATGCTGCCGCCACCATGCTTCACCGTAGGTATGGTATTGGCCAGGTGATGAGCGGTGCCTGGTTTCCTCCAAACGTGATACTTGGCATTCAGGCCGAAGAGTTCAATCTTGGTTTCATCAGACCACAGAATCTTGTTTAGGTGCATTTTGGCAAACTCCAAGCGGGCTGTCATGTGCCTTTTACTGAGGGGTGGCTTCCATCTGGCCACTCTACCATAAAGGCCTGATTTGCTGCAGATATATTTGTCCTTCTGGAAGGTTCTCCCATCTCCACAGAGGAACTTTGGAGCTCTGTCAGAGTGACTATCGGGTTCTTAGTCACCTCCCTGACCAAGGCCCTTCTCCCCTGATTGCTTAGTTTGGCCGGGCTTGGTGGTTCCAAAGTTCTTCTATTTCAGAATGACGGAAGCCACTGTGCTCTTCGGGACCTGCAATGCTGCAGAAATTGTTTTATAACCTTCCCCAGAACTGTGTCTCGACACAATCCTGTCTCGGAGGTCCACGGACAATTCCTTCGTCTTTATGGCTTGGTTTTTGCTCTGACATGCACTGTCAACTGTGGGACCTTATATAGACACGTGTGTGCCTTTCCAAATATTGTCCAATTAATTTAATTTACCACTGGTGGACTCCAATCAAGTTGTAGAAACATCTCAGGGATAATCAATGGAAACCTGAGCTCAATTTTGAGTGTGATAGCAAAGGGTCTAAATATTTATGTAAATGTGATATTTGTTATTCACCTGTTTTCGCTTTTTTATTATATTTATTTGTATCATAAAAAACATGAGAAATAATGCATGAAATTTTCAGATAATGCGATTTTTGACAACACGGCATAAATCTCTATTGGAATATTTCACCGTTAGCGCGTCATGTTTTCGAGGAGATGTGAAACCCACATGAACATCACGTAAATAAATAAACATCCAAGATCAGAGTTTTATGAGTATACTAGACCAAGTGCAGACCCGTTTGGTCTGTTCCTCCAACACGTGGCTGCGGGGGGGGGGGGGGGGGGGGGGGGGGGGCTGGGCGGCGTCACAAACACCAACCACCCACACACACACACACACTAACTACTCCCTCACACACACGCTAACTACCCCCCTTGATATTATATATATTATTAATTTGTTCCTTTTACCCCATAACTGCCCTATCCACTGACGCATAGCCCCCAACTCGCAGGCGCGTCTAGAGGGGGAGGGGGGTTTGAGAGTGAGGGCAGAGAGAGAGTGGGGAGAGACAGAGGGAGAGGGGCAGAGACATAAAGGCAAGAGACAGAGGGAGGGGGGTGGAGGGGAGGAGGAGAGGGAGGGTGGGGGAGGAAAGAGAGATGGGAAGAGAGAGGGGGAGAGAGGGAGAGGGGGGCTGAGAGGGGGGGAAGGGAAGGGGGTAGGGGAGGGGTGGAAGGGGGAAGGGGGTTTAGGGGAGGGAGGGGGGAGAGAGAGAGGGGGAGAGACGGGGAGAGAGAGGGGGGGTGAGAGAGGGGGCAGATAGAGAGGGGGGAGAGAAAGGGGAGAGAGAGGGGGAGAGAAAGGGAGGGAGAGAGAGAGGGAGGAAGGAGAGAGAAGGGGAGAGAGAGAGAGAGAGAGAGAGAGAGAGAGGGAGAGGGGGAGAGAGAGAAAGAGGGGGATGGGAGAGAGAGAGGGAAAGAGAGAGAGAGAGAGAGAGAGAAGTGAGGCGGGGCGGCAGGTCGCGGGGCCCGAGCGAGCCCGGAGTGATCCGAGGACCAAAGATCCTAAAGGCTCTTTGCTGAGGACTGCTAAAAGCTTCCGCCAGCGTTACAGAGGATTGGGCCGCGGATACTGAGAGGTCGTCCCCTGTGACGGGTAGAGAGGAGAGGGGAGAGAGGGAGGAAGGAGGTGAGAAGAGGAGTGTGGCAGGGGAGCCGGGTGAGTGAGTGGGCTGCGAACAGCGGAGAGAGACAGAACCGTCTTGGCTCTCTGGAAACCGGCAGATGAGCGAGCAGCCGGGGATGGGAGGGGCGTGGCTTCACGAGCTGCGCCGACAGTGAGGAGAAGCTTCTTCAGCGCGCGTGAGCGAGCTGCAGAACAAAGATCCTATAGCGGAGCTGAGCTGTAGGGTCTTTGCTGCAGAACTTTCTTGATCTTTCTGCGCCTTTTGAAGAACGGGGGGGGGGGGGGTGGGTGGGCTAACGTATCTCGTGGAAAACTGTGCATACACGTTGACAGCAGCTGCATTAATCCAGAGCGGGGGGGGGGGGGGTGTGGGGCCACGAGGAAAGGCATTGTGTGGTCAGCAGCTGGGCAGCATTAATATTTTAAAAAAATGTCAGTTTGGTTATACATTTTAGTAAAGATCTCGGGAAATAATTGACCAAATTTCTAGAGGATTGGATTTTTGAAATCATAAGGAAAATTTCTACCAGAAGATGTAAACATTTCACTGTTATTGTAACGTCAGCAGCTGAGCAGTGGTCAGATTAAAAGAAAAGGTCAGATTGGTCAACAATTTTAATTAAAAAGTCGGGAAAATAATGTACCAAATGTACAGAGGAGTGGATTTCCAAAATCATAAGGAAAATCTCTACTGAAATATGTTAAAATTTCCCCATTTTGCCGTCTGGTTTTCGAGGAGATTCGTTTCACAGGCAAAATGACGCACACACACACACATATTTAAAAGTATACTAGACCAAGTGCAGACCCGTTGGGTCTGTTCCCCCAATGTGTGGTTGCGGGGGAGGAGGGGGAGGGACGGCATGCAGCATCACACACACTAACTACCCTCCCGCACACACGCGAACAACCCCCCTTGATAATATGCTCCTTTTACCCCATAACCGCCCTATCCACTGACGCATAGACCCCAATTCGCAGGCGCGTCCAGAGGGGGGGGGGGGTATAGAATGAGAGCAGAGAGAGAATGGGGAGAGACAAAGAGAAAGGGGCAGAGACAAAAGGGCAAGAGGGAGAGGGTGGGGGAGGGAGGGTGATTGAGAGGGGGAGGGTGGGGGGAGGGGTGAGAGAGATGGGAGGAGAGAGAGGGGGAGGAAAGAGAGGGGAGGAGAGAGAGGGGGCTAAGAGGGGGGAGGGAGGGGGAGAGGTGAGGGGGAAGGGAGGGGGATGGAGGGTATGGGGTGGAGTGAAGGGGTAGGGGAGGGGAGGGGAGGAGGGAGGGCAGGAGGGAGATGGGGTAGGGGAGAGAGGGGGGAGAGTGTGGGGGGTAGAGAGTGAGGGCAGAGAGAGAATGGGAAGAGACAGAGAGAGGCAGAGACAGAAGGGCAAGAGACAGAAGGAGAGGAGGGGTGGAGGGGAGGAGAGGGAGGGTGGGTGAGGGGAGAGGAGGGGTGTGAGAGATGGGAGGAGAGAGAGGGGGAAATAGGGGGCTGAGAGGGGGGAAGTGAGGAGAGGGGGTGGGAAGGGAGGGGGAGAGGTGGGGGGAAAGGAGGGGGAGGTGGAGGGAAGGGGAGGGTGTGGAGGGGAAGGGGGTTTAGGAGAGGGAGGGCAGGGGTGTGGAGGGGAGAGGAAGGGGAGAGAGGGGTAGACAGAGGGATGGGAGGGGGTGGAGGGAAGGGGTAGGGGAGGGGTGGAGGGGAGGGGGAAGGGAGGGTGGGGAAGGCAGGGGTATGGGCGAAAGGAAGGGGGAGAGAGGAAGAGGAGAGAGAGAGAGAGTGGAATGAGAGAAGGGGGAGAGAGGGATAAGAGAGAGGAGAGAGAGGGAGGGGGAGAGAGAGCGGAGTAGAGCTGGCAAGCAGCGATTGTTTTTTTAAAGTGAGTTTTGTGAACAATTTTATTCAAAATCTGGGGAAATAATTGACCAAGGAGTGGATTTCTGAACTCATAAGATAAATCCCTACTGAAATATGTAAAAATCACCACGTTTTTGCATCTGGTTTTCAAGGAAATAAAAAGGCAAAATCACACACACACACACACACACACACACACAGTTTTAATGGTATACTAGACCAAGTACAGACCCGTTGGGTCTGTTCCCCCAAAGTCTGGTTGCGGGGGGAGGGGTGGGCGGCATGCGGCGTCACACACACTAATTACCCCCCCCCCCCGCACACACGCTAACTACCACCCTTGATATTATACTATTATTAATTTGCTACTTTTACCCCATAACCGCCCTATCCACTGACGCATAGCCCCCAACTCGCAGGCACATCTAGAGAGGGAGGGAGGGGGGTAGAGAGAAAGGGCAGAGAGAGAATGGGAAGAGACAGAGAGAAAGGGGCAGACTGAAGGGCAAGAGACAGAGTGAGAGGGGGGTGGACGGGAGGAGGATGGAGGGTGGGGGAGGATGGGGGGTTGGGGGAGGATGGGAGAACTGGGAAGTCAGAGAGAGGGGTGGAGAGAGATGGAGGAGGGGGGGCTGAGAGGGGGCCTGAGAGGGGGGAGGGTAGGGGGGATAGGGAGGGGAAGGGAGGGGGGAGGTGGGGGGAAGGGAGGGGATGGGGATGGGGTGGAGGAAAGGGGGGAAGGGCAGGAGGGTGTGACACACAGAGTTTTAAAAGTATATAGATAGATAGAACGATATGACATGAAAAAAATGTTCACCAAATGCTCACATGAGCATTTGCGTCTCGTGCATTAGATTTACCTATAGGAAATGGCAATTTTAAAACTAGTGAGCAAGTATATAAAATGAAATATTTACAATTAAATTATGCAAGCATGAAATGTTACAGTCGTTGCACTACGTCATTTAATTTGATATAAAATCCAGGGATTTATTATTCCATCCATATCTCAACTTACTTTGCAAGCTCTGTAGAGATATTTTCTGTCCTGAGTTAACTTGTACAGACAGAGGAAAGAGTATCCATTTCCTGCAGTTCCATGGCAGATTCCATAACCTTTCCGCAGCAGCCCTCGCTGCCAGATAACATCACTGCACTCAGTTGCATCTCTCAGGTATTTATCTTCTTTGAAAGTCTTGATAGAAAAATATAATTATTTTTTAACATGGAATAATAAAACAGCTTGTTTACTGAAGGTCAAATGGGTATTGCTTTAGCATGCTGGAAATCTTCAATAAATCTTGCTTTTGATGACGTACAATTCATATCTTTATCTGCAAACTTTGCACTGCGTTCTAGATATCATATTCACAACAAGAATTCAAAATTGCTGGTTCCGACCTCCCAATTCTGTAAGGATTAACCAAACATTAGATTTTTTGAAAAGTAATATTTACTGTTAATCCTCATGTGCCTTGTTCTCTGAGCATCAACTGGCTAGAGAAATCTGTAAAGGGGGGAATCGAGAATAAATATTGCATCAAATGGGATAGGAATATGTTGACTTAAAGTATTTCAACCAACACTTGAAAAAGCATGGTTTGAGAATATGAACCCCATGGGAATGTGACTATTTTATAGCAATTATAGGGCTCTAAAATGACCTTCACATTTGGGTTTGTTAGAAAAAGAATGTCATGTCCCTCTTCATTTCATTTCCAGCTACTCTAATTGAATCAGACTATGACAAAAATAATTTTAGAACAAAAGCATATTCAATGTCAGAAAATTCCTCAAGAAGCCTTTAAAAATACTGACCTTGTATGATTGTATCAACATGTGTATAACACCGGGAGCACCGTGGCACCAATGAACCAGTCTGTCAGTTTCATTGCTTAATGATGAAGGATAATTTCCAGACTTGAACTTTTTATGTCGTACATAGTCCACGCTGGGTTTTACCAATTCAATCAGAGTCTCTTGCTCCACCTTTGAACCTGGCTGGAACAGAATATTTTTTACAACCTAACAAACAGCATTCAAAAATTATTAGAATAGACATTTATATATGGAGGGGTGTTAAAACTATACTCCATTACAATCGAGGGCCCTCAACACAAAATGCTGCGGCAAGCATAAAGAAGGGTCACCCAAAACGTCGCCTATCTCCTTCGCTCCTTAAATGCCTGGGATTCTCCATTTTGTGTATTTTTTGTATGTGGGAAACGAGGCCCGCCGACCTGAAATGAAAACAATACCGGTGATGGCCCGTCTGGGCCGGACCGCATCTCTCCCTGAAGAATACAATACCCCACGGGATGTCATGGCAGACTCAGTTCTGGGATTAATTTTGGATTATCCCAGTAAAAAGCACTACAATGTTAAACAGAAGCCCCTGCATCAATTGTATATTTTACTTAGTCCAATGATATCCGGAGGAGTAAAAAGCAGCTGATAGTGACATAGGTCTCCTGCTAGACAGGTCGAATTAAAAACAGTCCTAAACATATAGATTTGCAGAGTTAATGTTTTGCACAACTGACTTTGTACTGCCAAAATCCCATTTCAAATTGAGTTTTGGCAAGACTTGTAAAGACACTTTTACAAGTAACTGAGACTTGTGTAACTATCTTCCAAGTCACTGCATTTTTTGAGAAACTTTCATTTTTCTAAGAGAAGTTTTTGTATTTTTGTAGCCTCTGCTCTTTAAATATACTTTGCTTTTGGAGCAAATTGACTTCACTGCCGCAAGCCAAGTGAACAACCTTATCTCAAAATGGTTAATACATGTCCTTATCTGCTCTACTCAGTGTTCTGGAAAAAGATTCCACTGTGCTAATTTTACCAACTGCAAAGTCTTTCACTCAAATGGAGTGTTTTGTATTGGATAGATCAGATGAACATCACACTTCAAAAAAATAATTCTGATAAGCAGATGCGCTTTTTAAGGGCAAATTTCAGCAAGAAATGGAAAAGTCAGGAACATTAAACCTCATCCTCTCCATCAGTGGCCATGCACGCAATTATACGAGAGCCACTAGGCACATCAGGAAGAGGAATTCTGGATGAATGCCAGTGCCAAATGTTCAGTACACGGACATTAATCAACTTTGTTTATACCCCAGGTAAACGTAGGACAATCTAATTTAATCATCTCTGCATTTTACATTTCCTACTAATACCATTTAAAAAGTGTATTTATTTAAATAATGAAAACAGTGGATTTTGTATTTCCAATAGCAAAATGTGATGGACAAATAAGGAAATTAGATGTTCTTATATTTATAAAAGGATAATATTTAATATTTCAAATTAAAATACTATTTCCTCTCATGCAAGGTGTACACTTGACATTTTAAACACATTAGGCTTTGCAAAACTATTTCTGGCATTTACTGATTACATACATTTTGAGTTCCAGTTTATACTATTATCATCGACTCATTCAAATTTGAAAGTACAAAACCAAATCCAGATTAAAATTAAATTTTAATTTTAATGTTCTGTTCCATAACAAAAATATTACATCTAGAATTTTGAAAATACTAATGGACCCTGGTACAATTTCAGCATTTGAAATTTAGCAAGTTCTACAAAGCAATCAATAAGCAATCTTCAGTATATTTGATGTAATATTTGGTATCGTTAACCTATTCTTTCACTGGCTAGTGTTATTATGATTCTTCGCATCAAAGGCAACTTTAAATCGTGAAATTTTCACTTGTTTTTTTTAAATTATTTTTGTATTATTGAATTCTGTTGTTTTAAAATCTGATACAAATGCCACATGCAGTTCTGACTTTGTATGAAGACTGCATTGAAATAATTCCAATGAAGTTTAGTAGAAACCAACCTGCATTAGCATGTAGTAGATCCCAGAAAGACCATGTGCTGCTCCAACATACAGTTTTCTGTGCCATTGATACAGAAGTGGACAGCGTTCTGTTTTGCGCTCTTCCTTGGATAAGTTCTTGCCAGATTCAATTATGGCACCAACCACCTATTTAGCAAAATTAGAGAGTGAGGGAGAGGGGGAGGTGTGGGGAGAGAGGGGGGGGGGAAGAGAGAGAGAGCGAGAGAGAGAGAGAGAGAGAGAGAGAGAGAGTTAGCGAGAGAGAGAGAGTTAGAGAGAGAGAGAGTTAGAGAGAGAGAGAGAGATGGAGTTAGAGAGGGAGTTGTAGTTAGTGAGGGAGGGAGTTGGAGTTAGCAAGGGAGGGAGTTGCAGTTAGAGAGGGAGGGAGTTGGAGTTAGAGCTACAGAGGGAGGGAGTTGGAGTTAGAGAGGGAGGGAGTTGGAGTTAGAGTTGGAGTTGGACTGGGTGATGGAGGGAGAGGGAGGACGAGGGAGAGGGAGAGGGAGGGGGAGGGAGAGGGACACGGAGAGGGATAGGGAGAGGGATAGGGAGAGGCCAGGCCGCCGGTGGGTCGTGAGTGTGGCCAGGCCGCCAGTGGGTGGTGAGGCTGGCCGGGCCGCTGGTGGGTGGTGAGAGTGGTCAGCCAGGCCGGGCCGCCGGTGGGTCGTCAGAGTGGCTGGGTCGCCGGTGGATGGTGAGAATGGTCAGTCTGCTGGTGGGTGCTACGAGTGGTCGGACGGCTGGTGGGTGCTGTGAGTGGTCAGTCCGACGGGAAAAGTTGATTTCATGACACATTTTTGATGCTCGGCCCACAGCCTATGTTTATGAAGGGCAATAGGGAGAATGTGATTGTAGAGATTCGGCATAGACGAGGCGACAACTTTGGTGACCACTTGTGCTCTGTTCACGAGGGACAGCTGGAGATCCTCCCTCTCCAGTGCTCGTCGCTTCACTCCCCACTACCCAGTTCCTTTCCCCTTCTCCACTATCTATTCATCGTCCACCCATCCCTATTCTGGGTCGGTTATTTATCTTCGCCAGTGTTACTAGCCTCTCCCTCCAAGATACCTCCATTTGTACTTTTGTCTTCTCCATTAACACTTCCAACCTTGGTTTCTATCGCCACCCTTCTCTACCCCACCTCCATCTGCTAAATAACCCTTCCTTACTTGGATTCACCTTTCACTTGCCTGTTCTTGCCCCATTCCTCCAATCTTTCCTCCAGCTATCTCCCTTCTGAAATGAGTTGAAATAGTTCAAGAATGTAAAAATAGTGTATTTTAGTTTGGAGTCACGTGAGTGATTCCGTGAAGAAGCCCCGCCAAGCGCATGCGCATCATTACGTCAGACGCATGGCGCACACCGATGGGCCGGAGAGCGCAGCTTCACCAGCGTTAAGTAATAAACCCACAGGTAAGTGCTTTTAAAAAACTCTCTGCGGTTACTTAAACTCTGTAAGGCTGGTTACAGGAGTCAGCAGGAGAAATTATAAATGGAGAAAATAACGCAAAAGGCGGCTGCCATTCGGAGTAAAAGCCTTACCCGCGGGACCGCGGTTAGCGAGCATAGGTTCGGCTAGGGAAACACCGACTCCAAAGACGCAACTACAGAACCGCCGGCAGTTCAGCTAATTCCAACAACTCCGGTGCCTCAGGGCGCTGTGGCCACTCCTGTCGGGAGGAAGGCCAAAAGAAAAACGGTCAGGCCTATCGACTTGGATGAGTCTGACCAGGAAGACTCCCCTCCTTCAAATAAAAAGGTTTGGGGACGTCTTGAGAAAATGGAACACTTAATAGAGCAAATGCTAAATCATGAGGTGTTCCAGTCGGAGTTGCATACCCCTAGGGTTCTTTGGAGCAACCTCAGGCAGAGGTCCGTATGGCGAGGAGGAGTATCAGCAACACGCCTACAAGTATCAATGGGAACCCACATCACCAGCACCTTGTTTAGGGCTGGGTGATACCTCCCTAGTGCAAGACTTGGGAGAGCCAAGGCAGTATGAATCTGACCCTGAAGTTGGTGTCACTGCTCTTGTGCATACACTAAAGCACATGAGCCATGTTCCAGGTGTGCCGGATGTGGCCAGAAATTTTGCCATACCGGCGGATACTGGTGAAGCCATGGATGACAATCTGGCCAGCAATATTAATTATATGGCCTCTCACCTGCTCCAGGACTCCATAATGGAGGAGACTTCTTTGCATTACCAGACACCTGTTAACTGTGCGTCGCTCAACGTGCCCACCGTGAACTCGGCCATCTGGGGGCAAATGAGCGCATCCATGAGGGGGCAAGAGCTGCGATTTCAGAAAGTCCTCAAATTCGTGGGGGCAGGGATCGCAGCGTTTGGGCGAATGGTCCAAGGATCACCGATGTCACGTACACAGCAGGATATGTTAGCCCTGCTGTGCAATGCTCATTTTGAGCTTAATTGCATCCGTAAAATTGCCATAAAGCCAACCCTCAATCCACGCTTTGCAGGCACTCTGCAAGTTCAAATGTCCAGACACCCAACTTTCTATTTGGGGAAGACCTGGCGAAGCAAATCAAAGATCTGGAAGAGGAGGCGAAAACCATTGGCCTCATAAAAAGGTATACACCATCGGCCAGGATATCGCCTCGCAAGCTATTCCCCTTCAGGCGAGCTACAGACGCTGGAGCAGGTCAAGGACCGAGCAGGGGGTTTCCAGCCACACGTCGTTGGCACGCACCTCTGCCCACCCCCAACATGGCCATGAGGTTGAGAAATCCAAGATCAACCATGGAGGTACGAGTAACTGGTTCAGTACCGGATATATCCTCTGGGGAGCAGTCTCCGGTCGGGGGTAGGTTGTAATTATATTATGATGAATGGTGCTGCATAACATCAGATCCATTTATACTGGATAGTATCCAGGGGTCTCGAATTGAGTTTATGTCAGGAATACATCCACCCGCACAAAATACACCTAGTCGGGTATTAGTTTTTTCAAGCCCAGAAACTCTACAGGTAAATGATGAAATTGGGGTTTTATTCCAAAAAGGGGTAATCTAAAGGATGGCATATCAGCCTCAACAATTTGTGTCCAATATATTCCCCAGGCAGAAGAAGGATGGTGGGTGTCGAGTCATTCTGGACCTAACCCGACTAAACGCTTATGTCCAGTATAGACATTTTAAAATGGAAACTTTCAGTACTGCTAAGCAACTGATATCTAAAGGTTGTTATATGGCAACCATAGATCTGAAAGATGCATATTATTCAGTACCAATTCATCACAGCTACTCTGCGCCCAGAATCACATTGTGATGGCTTATCTGGATGATATTGTGGGGTACGATCCCGAAATCAAGGCGAGAAGCCAGGTGTAGGGGAAGTACCTTTTTATTTAGGTCTCTCAATTCGCCAGGAAGTCCAATGAGAGCAAGATGGCACCCAAAACCCTTGCCTTTAAACCCTCTGGTTAAGGGCCGCCTCTGGACTGCACCATTCCCGTGCCGAGGGGTTTGACTGTTAGGATGGCCCGACCCTTGGGAGCCGCCACAGGACCCCCCCCCCCAGAACCTGAGGTACGAAAACACCGGCGGGCGCACAGCACGGCGGACTGCTGTGCGGGAGTGCGAGGAGCAAACAGGTGGAGGGTCAGGATGGAGGACGGTGGGAGGACAGGCGGGGGAAGCCGTGAGGGAGGGCGCCTCGAGGCCGAGGTCGGGCAACAGCACTGGCTGGTCAAATGTCCAATGTGCCGGCTTTCAACCGGTCATTGATACGGTCTCAGGGCGGCCCACATGTCCAACACACAGGTCGTCTGCCCGTGTTGAGCAACTCGGAATGGGCCTCGTACGGCCTCTTGCAGCGGCGTCCGGTTGGGCATCACGGGCAGAAAACGTAGGGGCAGTCCCGGAGGGCTGATGGCACATGCGGGGCGAAATGGTCCAATGGCGGGACTTCGGGACGGTGTGCGAGGCTGCCAACTCGCTCTGCGAAGCGCTCTTAGTATGGATGAGGGAGTAGTTTTCCCTTGTTGCCCCGTGCGACGGATGACTCTCCTCCTGGGCACCGTGAGGGGTCGACCGTATACGAAGCTCGCCGATGATGAGGCCAAAATCCTCTTTGGTGCAGTCCGGATGCCCAACAAGACCCAAGAACTCCGATCCATCCAGTCCGGGCCGGAGAGTCGTGCCTTCAGCGCTCGACTTGAGCTGCCGGTGGAAATCTCACCAGTCATTGGCTTGCGGTGGTGATACGACGTGTGTGAGTGTAGCCGACACCCTCAACAAGGTGTGCTATGGCCGACCACAGCTCGGAGGTGAACTGTGGCCCGGTCCGAGGAAATGGCGACGGCAGACCCCAAAGCGAGCAATCAGTGGCGGGACAACGCACGAGCGCACGTAGCCGTAGCAGTATTCAGCCAGGAATGGCCTCCGGGCACCTAGTGGAAGCGGGTCCACCATAGTGAGGTGTAATGCCCCGGGACGGCGGAAGAGGCCCCACGGATTTCCACATGGAGGTGGTCGAATCGCCGGTGAGGTACGCGAACTCCTGGAGGGGTGCACGGACATGCCGCTGATCTTTGCTGTCTGGCACGGAATGCAGGTTCGAGCCCTTGAGTGGCCAACCTGCTTGCGCAGACCGTGCCACATTGTACCCAGAGCCACCTGTCGTCGATCGCCCGGATGATGGGTGGAGGCAGCAGCCCGAGGATCTCGTCGAAAACCCTCGGCGCCAGGTGGCAGGGACGATGGGGCGCGGCTGACCGGACGACACATCGCACAAGATCGTCGCCCTGTCAGGACGAGGGGGGACATCCTCGACGCGAAGGCCGGAGATGATGCACAGTCCGGTAGGCGGGGCATCTCAGGCGTCCGTGAGCTGCGCATCGGCCAGGGCAGAAAGTCGATTTCAGTGCACCGCGAAAACGGCGTCGATTGCGGGGCCGGACAATGCTCGTCCACCCTGGTTCTCCTTCCCCTCGTACGTAGCGATATGGTGTCGTTATTCTGAAATGTAGGCCAACTGCCGCTTGCTGCAGTGCGGACCAGGGGTCGGAAACCTTTTTTGCCAGGGCGAAAGTGAGCGGCTTGTGGGTGCGACCTGTACGCGGTGAAGGGCGGCCTCCAGAAAAGTAACGGAAATGGCGCGCACCGCCAGGTACAGAGCCAGGATGCTCGCGATTCGGAATCTTGGCTTGGCGCGAGCGCGGTTGAGGTGAGGCTGAAGAAGGCGACGGGGGACGCCAACCTCCGTCCGTCAGTTGCTCCAGCACGGCACCGACTGCCAGACTCCGAGGCGTTACCTGAGAGCTGTCGAGGGCATTTTCTCCCGCGGATGCTCAGCAGTTACGGCCCGAAGCAAGGGGCCTCCTTTCGCACCTGTTTCAACGCTTGCCACAATCGCGTTGGTCCCACTCGACGTTCTTATGCTGCCCCACCCCAGAAGTGATTACAGTGGCGCATGTGTTTGGGATTGCGGATGGGCACAAAACGGTGATAAAATTGCCACCATTCCGACAAACTCCTGCAGGCCTCGGCACCGGAGTATTGGACGGGGAAACCGAGGATAGCGTCGACCCTGTCCGGCAGAGGAACCTGCTTGCGAAGTCAGCGGTGGCGAGGAAGGGGTATCGATTTCTGTTACCCCAAAACGGCACTTGGCGAGGTTGACAGCCAAGCCATGCTCGCTGAGCCGCTGACAAAGCTGCCGGAGGTGGGCGCAGTGCTCCTGCTGCGAGCGGCTGGCAACCAGAATGTCGTCGAGGTAGACAAAAACAAAGTCCAGGCCGCGACACCACCCCGTCCATCAGGCGTTGAATGCCTGGAGCAGCATTTTTGAGGTCCGAACGGCATCTGCAGGAATTCATAGAGGCCGAACGGCGTGATGATCGCCGTCTTGGGTACATTCCTCCGGGTGGACTGGGATCTGGTTATTAACCCCGTACCAGATCCACTTTGGAGAATATAGTAGCCCCAGCCAAATGGCGGTGAGTCCTGTATGTGGGGTACGGGGTATCGATCTGCGGTTGTTGCGGGCATTCAGCCGCCGATAATCCCCGCAGGGTCGCCAGCCCGCTTGCTTTAGGGACCATGTGGAGTGGGGGATGCCCATGGGCTGCTTGAAGGGCGGACGATCCCCAAGGACTCCATTGTGCGGAATTCCTGCGTGCCAGACGTAGTTTATCCGGCGGCAGTCGGCTATGTGCTCGTGCGTGGAGAGGTGGGCCAGTAGTTTGGATGAAATTAACCACCCCGTGACTGGGGGTCGAAAACCGAAACTGTGGGTCAGTATATTCGGGGAACGCGGCTAATACCCGGGCGAAGCGGGAATCCACTGACGACAGGGGGCGTCCCACCGGCTCATCCATCGCAGCGTGATCGGCTCCATCGTGGCGGCGTTGACCAAACGCTGACGCCTGACGTCCATAGGAGGGAATGCGCCCGGAGGAAATCGGCTACGAGCAACGGCTGGGAGACGTCCGCAATGGTGAACTGCCACGAGAAATGACAGGAGCGAACACGATCGGGTCCATGCGAATTCCATACGTGCGGATAGGGCTGCATTCGCTGCGGTGAGGACGGGGCCCCCGCTTACCGGAACGAATGTCGGCCAGCGAAGGGGGCAGGACGCTCAGCTCTGCCCCGGTATCGACGAGGAAGCGGGTCCGGAGCGCCGATCCCAGGCGAAGAGCAGGTGCAGTACCCGATGCGGCCGCGGGGGGCGATCTTATCGGCCTCCGGGATGCAGCTGCAACTCCTTCCACAGCTCCCCCGCCCACCGGAGGAAATACGGAGCTGCCGGAGTGACGTCATCGGAGCGCGCCGTCTGCGGCGCGTCAGCGTGCCTGGCAACAGCCAGCGCGTTGACGTCAATCAGAGCGCGCCGTCCATAGCGCGTCCACCTTGCCTGGCAACGGCCAGCGCGTTGACGTTATCTAGGCGCGCCATCCACAGCGCGTCGGCGCGCCTACCGAGGGCCCTGAGGTCTGTGAAGGAGACGTCCGTGAGCTGCTGACGGATGTAGGCCGGCAGCAGATGCAGGTAGATATACTCGAACAGTAGGCACGGCGTGTGCCCATCCAACAGCGCGACCATCTCCTTGAGGAGGCTCGATGGCCGTGTCGGTCGCCTAGGCCCTCCATATGAAGGATCCTGGCAGCGCGCTCCATCCTGCAGAGACCATAAATCTCAAGCAGGAGCTCCTTAAGGCCGCGGTATTCTCGGTGGCCGGAGGGTCTGCGATGAAGGGCCCCACTGATAATAGAAGCGAGTGTCGTCGACCGTTATTCCCCGCAGGTTGAATTGGGCCTCCGTCTGCTGAAACCAGATGTGCGGCCGGGTGGTCCAAAAGGTAGGCAATTTCACCGAGACCGCGTCCAGAGACAGGGCCGGGTTGGCATTTGAGGGGGAAGCTTTATTCTCCATCATGACAACGATGGAGCGTCGGGGTCACCAATGTTCTGATTATAAGCAACACTCAGGAGGCAGCTGAGGAATTGATTTCAGTGACCAAACATCTGTTTGAGAGGTTAGGTTTCCTCATCCATCCAACTAAATCCAAACTAGTACCATCCAGAATAATTGACTATTTGGGGTTCGTCATTGATTCAATTGATATGTCAGTGACGTTGCCTACGGCCAAACCTGTTGAAATTATGGAGGCCTGTAGCAATCTGGTAGAGGAACAACAACCCTCCATCCGGCAAGTAGCCAGTGTCATTGGTAAATTAGTGGCGGCATTCCCTGGAGTGCAGTTCGGACCTCTGCACTATCAGAGTGTGCAACGAGCTAAAGAACAAGCACTTAAAGAACATGCAGGTCATTTCGACAGACCAATGCAGTTGCCAGCCAAAGCTATCGCCGAGTTGCAATGGTAGATAATTAATGTCTCACGAAGTACTAAAAGCATTTTGACTCGACAACCCTCAGTTAATTTACAAACAGATGTCAGTGCTTCGGGATGGGGAGCCACGGATACCGAGTCTAGCTGTGGTGGTTGATGGAGTGTGCAAGAGGCATTAATCTTGCAGAGGCATGGGATAAATTACTTAGAATTACTGGGTGCATTTTATGGCCAAAAAGCATATTATTCAACAATGAATGATTTACATGTTCAGCTCCACATTGACAAAACCACAGCTGTTGCATATATCAATCACATGGGAGGAATTAGGTCAGTATCATATGATAATCTGGCTAACCTCATTTGGGACCTCATTCAAAATGATTGTCAGCCAGTATGGATTGTCAGATATAGATATGTTTACATCCAGGCTAAATCACCAGTTACTTAAATACGTCTCATGGGAGCCGAATCCAGGGGCAGTAGCGGTGGATGCATTCTCGCTACATTGGGACGTACGTTCTTTTACGCTTTCCCCCCATCCTGCCTCATCAGTCAATGTCTCACCAAAATAGAGCAGGACTCCGCCTCAGGCGTTTTGGTGGTTCCTGACTGGCCTACACAGCCATGGTACCCAGTGGTCCTGAGACTGATGACACAGCCATTCATGACTGTCCCCAAATGCAGCAACTTGTTGGTTCATCCGGTGACAGGAGAAAGTCATCCTTTACATGATCGTATTAATCTGTTGATATGCAGATTCTGATCAGACCGTTCCAGGGGCTCGGACTATCGAGTAGGACCGTGGATGTGATTACTGCGGCCTGGAGAGATAGTACTAAAAAACAATATGTATCTCATATTAAGAAATGGGAGATGTTTTGTTTATAGTCAGATATATCTTATACTGCAAGCATAAAGGATGTACTGGAGTTCCTTGCTACATTGCATTTTGACGAACAATTGAGCTATAGTGCCATTAATAGTGCTCAGAGTGCTTTGTCCTCCTATTTAGTGTCGGGACAACAATCTATCGGGTCTCATCCGATAGTGTCCCGATTTATGAGAGGTATTTTTAACAAAAACCCTCCTAAGCCTAGATATACGGAAATCTGGGATGTGAGCATAGTTCTCACACTGCTTCGGCAATGGGCTCCAATCACATCTCTATCTTTTCAGAAGTTAACACTTAAAGTGGTTATGCTCATGGCGCTAGTATCAGCGCAACGGGTCCAGATATTGCAAAAGCTACAGTTGGATAGCATGCATTCTTCTGTAGATAATATTACGTTTTATGTTTATGATTTAATCAAACAAAGCAGGCCAGGGACGGCTGGAACCAAAATAAGCTTCAAATTTTACTTCGGAGTCACGTGAGTGACTTCGTGAATACCCCGCCAGCACGCATGCGCAACATATCGTCGTGCGCATTTGCTCGACAAGCTGGGGGGGGGGGAGTGCGCTCTCTCCACCAGCTCCTTCATAAGGACCGGCAGGTAAGTACTTACCTTACTCCCACAGGATGGACAAAGGGAAACGGAAGGCGACGCTCTCCAGGAGCCGTGGTGCATCGACCAGCCAGCAGCCTTTGTCACCGGAGCTGCAAGCACCACCAGCAGCTTCGGGACGTGTAAGGGTAAGAATGCGGAAGTCGGGCACTCCCGTTACACCAGCGGCCGACTCATCACCTGAATGGTTAACCACACCGGAGCTGGAGACTGCTGATCCAGACTTCGAGCCCCCATCCCCCAGAAAAAGAGGGGGAAAACAGGTACGTGGGAAGGAGGCTCGCTCATCACCAGCGACCTCACCCTGAGTTCCAGCAGACCCACGGGGACTGGGCCGGGGGACAGGTGCACTGCAGGGGAACCTGCAGCTGCATATCACGAACAACTGCCAGGGAGATCTGCCGTAGAGCAGTCTGGCAGACCTACTGCTGCGTCGAGCAGACCTGTAGGAGCAGGTGCTGCCGGCAAAACATCAGGCTGCGGTCAAGGGCGGTGGTGGCAGCAGTAGACGGTCGGTCAGCTTAGCTCTGGGAGCGGCCGACCATGCGCCTCCACGCCGAATATTGGGCGACAGTGGAGGTAAGCCTGCACGGACTCCGGGGAGCCAGGTTCCGGGGGCCAGCGCCGATCCAAGTCACCTGCCTTCGTATCAGACAGGTGAGCCGCCACAGTCTGCAAGAAAACAGACTAGCGGAGAGTCCGTGCGGGAGTTGTATGAGCCTACTCGGGCGGTAGGCCACGACGACCTGCCATTGGACCCTAGACAGCACCTTACGGAGGTGTGGTCCGATGGTGGAAGCCCCAGTGATATCGCAGGGCCTGGGGAAGTTGGCTTGTTGGGACGGTCGCATAGAGCGGTTGGAGCTCTTAGTGGAGCAACTCCTCCAGCGGGACAGGGACCGGGAAGAACGGGACTCGCGGGCATCCACAAGCCGCGCCAGGAGTCCACTCAGTCTCTCGTCTTCACCAGCCAGAAGTGCCAGCAGTTGCCCGGCCGCTGTATTTGAAGACGACCTGGGACAACCAGAGACCGCTGAGCCAGAGCACGAGGAGGATATGCTGGACGTGGTGGGCAAGTTTGCCACGACCGCACAAACAGGGGAACCCCTGCACCACAAACTGGCGGGCACCATTGATTACCAGACCACTCACCAACTCCAGAGTCAGGTACTCAATGACACAATGGAGAAAATAAAGCCACCCGAGAACTGCATCAACCTCAGTGTTCTCCTGGTCAATGCTCAGATCTGGGGAGATTTGAGCACGGCCACCAGGATGCAGGATGTCCGCCTCCAGCGTATCTTGAAGGTCCTCTCCACGGGTATAACGGCATTTGCTAGGACTCTTGACGGGGATAATGTGTGCAGCGAACAACAAGATGCCCTGGCACTCCTATGCAACGCCCAGTATGAGATCAACTGCCTGCGTAAGAGCGCCATAAAGCCCACACTCACCCCAAATTCGCGGGGTTGTGCCGTCCATCAACCGCTCCACCGCCTCATCAACTGTTTGGAGATCTGTCCAAACAAGTGAAAGAACTAGACAAGGAGGCCAAAACAGCGGGCCTAATGAAGCCTCCTACGACTAGACCTCACCCATACCACCGGCAACAACCACACACCAACTGGAAACCGCGGCAGCCGGACAGGACACCAAGGGCCTATCCCCCTCCACTTCCCCAAACACAGCGGCCTTTTTTAGGGCAAGGCCAACAGCGGCCTGCATGGAAGATGCGGCCGCCATCCCGACAACCTCCACAACGTCCACCCAAAACGACATACGCCAGGAACCATGGAGGTAAGGGGGCCTGGTTCCTCTCAGACCGTAGCATCCCTTCCTGCACAAATTGGTGGGCGATTGCGGGCCTTTTTGGAAATATGGAACACTATCACCACAGACGAGTTTATTTTACAAAGTGTTCAAGGTAAAGTCATAGAATTCATCGGTGGTAAAAATCCCCTTACCCAGCATTCACCTCATCGGAAATTTACACTCTCCCAAAAAGAGGTTGAAGCAGGACATGCTGAAATTGTACGGCTAGCAGCAAAAGGGGCGATTGGGAAAACAACGCACGAACCCCTTGAGTTTGCGTCCAACATATTCACCAAATTTAAAAAAGATGGGGGGTGTCGAATTATAATAGACCTAACTGAGCTGAACACTTTTGTACAATATACCCACTTTAAAATGGATACCTTTGAAACAGCCAAGCAGATGCTTTACCCGGGGTACTTTATGGCATGCATCGATTTAAAAGATGCATACTATACAGTGCCCATCACTGAATCTCACAGAAAGTTTCCGAAATTTGTCTGGAAGGAACAATTGTGGGAATATAGTCTGGGGGCTGTGGTGATACCATTGTGCCCAATGGTATCACCACAGCCCCCAGACTATTTACAAAATTAGTAAAACATATATTGACTCTTCTCTGACAACAAAATTACATAGTCATGGCATACTTAGATGATATCCTAATAGTGGGTCAGACCCTCCCATTGGCTACACGGGCAGTGGCAGCAACTAAGGTTTTATTCGAGAAGCTAGGATTTGTAATCCATCTAGACAAGTCAAAATTGCACCCATCACGGGTAATGGATTATTTGGGGTTCACCCTAGACACCACCTTAATGATGATCACCATCCCAACCAACAAAGCTACCGCTATAAAAGAAGCGTGCCACAGTCTTGCTTGCGCCAGGGTACCGACCATCCGGCAAACGGCAAAAGTAATAGGGAAATTGGTAGCTACATTCTCAGCTGCACAATTCGGGCCATTACATTACCAAAATTTACAAAGAACAAAGATCGCAGCATTAAAAGCAAATGCTGGGCACTTTGATCGACCAATCCGGTTACCACCAAAGGCTAGAAGCGAGCTACAATGGTGTATTGACAATATTAGCGAGTGTCGCAGACCCATCATAGTAAGCAACCCATCCGTCATGCTACAGAATGACGCAAGCGCACAAGGCTGGGCCGCAACTGACACTATGTCCAGTTGTGGTGGCAGATGGGACTCTCGTGAGTCTACCTTCCTTCAGTCACAAGGGATAAATTATATAGAAATGTTCGGGGCGTTTCATGGACTGCGGGCTTACTGTACTAACTCACGGGACTTACATGTCCGCCTCCAAATAGATAACACAACAGTGGTGGCTTACATCAATCATATGGGTGGTATCAGGTCGCTATCTTGTGATGAATTGGCAAACACAATTTGGCACTGGTGCTTCGAGAGAAATATTTGGATTACAGCAACCTATTTGCCAGGGAAGCTTAATACAGTGGCGGACACCAGGTCACGAGTATTCAATGACAACATCGAGGTGGATGTTGAACCCCCAAATTTTTGGAGACATTATAACTCACTACGGGACACCAGATATTGACCTTTTTGCGTCCAGGTTGAACCATCAGATACCAACGTATGTGTCTTGGGAACCAGACCCTGGGGCAATAGCAATGGATGCGTTTTTCTATCCATTGGGGGAAATGGTTTTGCTACGCATTTCCCCCATTTTGCCTCATCAGTAGGGTATTGCAGAAAATTAACTGGACTGCAACTGGCATATTGATCAATTCCCCAACTGGCCTACACAGCCATGGTACCCGGTGGTCCTTAAAATTTTGAAACGACCATGGGTTTCGATTGGGAAAACACCCAAATTGATTACTCACCCCATAACGGGGGATAGTCACCCATGTCATGGTCACCTAAACTTGTTGGCCTGCAGGTTCTAAAAAGACCACTCATCAAGGCGGGCATCTCACCACGAGCCATGGAACTCATCTCAGCATCATGCCGAGAATCAACTCGGAGGCAGTACCTTACGCAGATCAGGAAGTGGGAGGCATTCTGCTCTCGTACCAACACGACTTCCAACACGGCAACAATCCCTGATGTCCTGGAATTCCTAGCTGACCTTCATTTCGATGCTGGCCTTAGCTACAGTGCCATCAACAGCGCCAGGAGTGCACTATCCTCATACCTGGACATAGGTATAGGCTCTAACCACCTGGTGTCTAAACTCATGAAGGGAGTGTGTAAAACCAACCCTCCACGACCCAGATACACCTTCACCTGGGATGTAGGGATCATTCTGACCCTACTGAGGAGCTGGGGCTCCAATAACGAGTTACCATTCTAAAACAGCCTCACCCTCAAAGTGGTGGATGCTGATGGCACTGACTACAGCCCAACGAGTCCAGACATTACAAAAGCTGCGGCTGGATAGCATGGTTTCCACCCCTAATCAGATGAATTTCTTTGTCCAGGACTTATTGAAGCAGCACAGGCCAGGGGCTCATGGACTGCAGTTGGAATTTCGGGCATACCCTATTGATGCCACCCTCTGCATAGTCACCCATCTCCACCACTATATCCGAATTACAAGAACCATCAGGAAGAAGGAGCAGGGGCTCCTCATCAGCCACAAACCTCCGCATCATCGGGTGACTGTACAGACTATCGCCAAGTGGCTCAGGGCGGTGTTGGATGCAGCAGGAGTTGCTACTAACATTTTTAAATCTCAGTCCACTAGGGCTGCATCCACATCAGCAGCGAGGGCAATGGAGGTGCCCATGGACCACATCCTCGCCAGCGCGGGCTGGGCTGGGCCAGTGAAGAAACCTTCCAAAGGTTCTACAATAAGCCACTGGTCGCCCCCGCGACATTCGCAGAAGCCGTGCTGGGAGCCGCTCAGTGAATGTCTGTCCCCGAATTAGGGGTTATTTGTTGTTATTATTTGATTAATAAATTGTATTATTTTTCAGCCAGTTTCGACTGAACAGCCTTCCTCCATCAGAATTGCGGCAGTGTGATAGCATGGACGTTGTCCAGGGCGTGAACTCACAGAGCTTTGAAATCTTCACGAAGTCACTCACGTGACTCCAAAGTAAAATAGTAAGATTAAACGAGAACTTACCAAGTTCGAAGGTTGATCTTTATTTCACGAGGAGTTGCGGTGAGGGATTTCGTGCCCCCCGCTCCCACCCTCTATCATAAGGTCAACTCGGAAGTTCTACGTTCTTCATCTTACTATTTTCAGTCATGGTGCGTTCTGTGATTCCACACCGCTGCTTTGAAGGATATCGCGCATGCGTGCTGGCAGGGTCTTCACGAAATCCCTCACCGCAACTCCTCGTAAAATAAAGATCAGCCTTCGAACTTGGTAAGTTCTCGTTTAATCTTGCTAGCATACCCCATTGACCTAAGGCTATGTGTAGTTACGTACCCGAGTCAATATATCGAGGTAACCAAGAGTCTCAGAGGCTCTGAAACAGCGATGTTCATCAGCCACAAAAGAACTCATAAAAAGGTGTCAGTACAAACTATTTCTAGGTGGTTGAAACAAGTTTTGGATTGTGCTGGAGTAGACACTGACGTGTTTAAATCTCACTCCACCAGGGTGGAGTCAACATCCGCAGCGAAGGCACATGACGTGCCTCTAGATCAAATCCTCGGGGCTGCAGGATTGTCTAGTGAATCAACTTTTTCAAGATTCTATGACAAACCTGTCCTGGCAGTGCAAGGTTTTGGGCATGCTGTTTTGGGTTCTGTTTTATTTCATTTGTAATTTTCATTTGTAAATTCCCCCTGGGAGAGAGGGGTTATTACTGTTCTTTTTATTATTAAAATGTTCATTGTATAATTTAAACAATGTTCAATACAGTCTTTGTTCATCCTGTATCAATCGAAGCAGTGTGTCGTATGGAACTGGATCTACGGCATGAAATCAGAGTGCTTTGAAATCTTCACGGAATCACTCACATGCCTCCGAAGTAAAATAGTAAGATTAAATGAGAACTTACCAGTTTGCAGTTTTTGCCAGGGGGAAGATTTTTACTTAATTTAGCATGTTTTCCTTTTATTTGAAATATTAAAAAAAAAAAATTTGCACCAAGTACACCAATCATATCAGGTGACAAATATAAATTGATAATAGATACAAAAAGCTGGAGTAACTTAGCGGGACAGGCAGCATCTCTGGAGAGAAGGAATGGGTGACGTTTCGGGTCGAGACCCTTTTTCCTTATGAAATAAACCATTACAAGCAATAGCATTTAACAACAGTAATTAATTATTTTCACAATTCAGAGGCCAAAACACATTTAGCTCTCTACCCCAAGTAATAACACAAGATCTTTTACATTTTCCTGGAGTATTCAGGACCACACCACATCTAAAGAATTGCCTTCCAATTATGCAGCAATTGATCACAGCATTCAAACAATATCACCAAAAGGCAGTTTTCTTACCTCCTGAATAACAGAACAAGGAACAGTATCTTGTCCTATCTCTGTGTTTACATATAGTAAAGCGTATAAGTATCCAGCTCGGCCATAAAGAAGCTCATCTGGAAGATCAGAGTCCAAACATACAACTGTTCTCTGCAATTGTAACAATCTAAAAGAAAGACAAATAGAAAGCATATATGCACCTAAAGCAGTCTCTTAGTGGTCATTATAAAATATTAAAGCATTCTTGCTAGAAAACAATTAATAGGAGGGGGGCGGGCTCGCTCGGAAGCAGGACCCTGCCATTGGTTGCAGTTTGAATTTGGGAGTGGCGCTATTGGCCAGGACTTACCGACGGTTATTTCAACGGCTGATTTGTTCTCTCTCTTGCCAATAAATCTAATTGTAACTTAACGGACAAGCATGCATTTTTTCTGTTCTACTAGTCAGACCCTTAAACCTGTTCCCTTGTAACACCTCAGATTCCTATTAAATCTTTTCGCCTTCACCTTAAACCTATGTCCTCTGATCCTCGATTCACCAACTCAGGGCAAGAGACTGCGTATCTACCTAATCTATTCCTCTCATGATTTGATACACAAGTTATGCCACTCTCATAATGACGCTGGAGCAACTTGGCTGGATGAATGGATGGCTCTACAGTGCAAGACCACAACTGGGATGTTGTCTGCTCCATTGTTAATGCCACATCTAGTGCTCTTTGCCGTTTCTTGATATCCCTTTTGCAGATCAAACTCACTTATGACTAGCTTCCATGATAGTGGGGTTCACAGGAGGAAGACAAAATGAATTATCCACTCAACTATTTGGTTGAATGTGATTGCGAATGCTTAAAACCTGTCACATGCTGGGACCTTCCATTTTTGATGAAGCTGTTTTAGAAGCCTAATGTAAGCAGAATAATTATTTATCACCATTCATGACTACATCGGGCAGAATTACAAAAAAATGATCTAATACGTGCTCATTTAATCTTTATTGCAAGTTAAACAAGGTCATACGGAATAGTACAATTAGTAGAATTCGGCCCATCTAGTCTACTCCGCCATTCAATCATGGTTGTTCTATCTCTCCCTCATAACCCCATTCTCCTGCCTTCTCTCCATAACCTGACACCTGTACTAATCAAAAATCTATCTATCTCCCTCTGCCTTAAATATACCCACTGACTTGGCCTCCACAGCCTTCTGTGGCAAAGAATTCCACAAATTCAACACCCTCGGACTAAAAAAATTTCCCCTCATCTCCTTCCTAAAAGAACGTCTAATTCTGAGGCTCTGCCTCCAGTTCGAGACTCAACCACTAATGGATCTTCCCCACATCCACTTTATCCAAGCCTTTCACTATTCTGTATGTTTCAATGAAGTACCCCCTCATTCTTCTAAACTCCAGCGAGTACAGGCCCAGTGCCAACAAACGCTCATCACATGTTAACCTACTCATTCCTGGGAATATTCTTGTAAACCTCCTCTGGATTCTCTGGAGAGCCAGCACATCCTTCCTCAGATATGGTGCCAAAAATTGCTCACAATATTCCAAATGTGGCCTTAACAGCGCCTTATAGTGCCTCAACATTACATCCCTCTATTGGTATACAAGCCCTCTTGAAATAAATGCTAGCATTAAGTTTAAGAAAGAACTGTAGATGCTGGTAAAATCGAAGATAGACAAAAATGCTGGAGAAACCTAGCGGGTGAGGCAGCATCTATGGAACGAAGGAATAGGTGACGTTTCGAGTCGAGACCCTTCTTCGTCTGACGAAGGTCTCGACCCGAAACGTCACCTTTTCCTTAGCTCCATAGATGCTCGCTGGAATTTGTACTCGCTGGAATTTAGGAGATTGAGGGGGGATCTTATAGAGACTTACAAAATTCTTAAGGGGTTGGACAGGCTAGATGCAGGAAGATTGTTCCCGATGTTGGGGAACTCCATAACAAGGGGTCATAGTTTAAGGATAAGGGGGAAGTCTTTTAGGACCGAGATGAGCAGATCTTTTTTCACACAGAGAGTGGTGAGTCTGTGGAATTCTCTGCCACAGAAGGTAGTTGAGGCCAGTTCACTGGCTATATTTAAGAGGGAGTTAGATGTGGCCGTTGTGGCTAAAGGGATCAGGGGGTATGGAGAGAAGGCAGGTACAGGATACTGAGTTGGATGATCAGCCATGATCATATTGAATGGCGGTGCAGGCTCGAAGGGCCGAATGGCCTACTCCTGCACCTATTTTCTATGATTCTATGATTCTATGCTGCCTCACCTGCTGAGTTTCTCCAGCATTTTTGTCTACCTAGCATTAAGTTTGCTTTCTTTGCTATTGTTTCGACTTGCAGATTAACCTTTTGGGAATCTTGCACCAGCACTCCCAAGTCCCATTGCACCTCCGTTTTCTAAATTCTCACCCCATTTAGTAAATAGTCTACGCCTTTATTCCCACTAACAAAATGCATGACTCCACGCTTTGATACGCTACATTCCATCAATGGCCTAATTCCAGCTCCATCCAGAGCTGTGGCGTTCCAGCGGCGACCCGGCCTCGGAGCTGCAGTGCTCCAGCGGCGACCCAGCTTCAGAGCTGTGGTGCTCCAGTGGTGTTCCAGCGGCGACCCGGCTTCAGAGCTGCGGGGCTCCAGCGTTCCTGCGGCGGACCCTGCTTCAGAGCTGTGGGTCGGCCGCGGGCCTAGTGGACGATAACATCGGAGACCTGGATCACCTCAGCGCAGAGGGAGATCAAGGAGGGAAGAAGACAAAGACTTTAAGACTTTTGCCTTCCACCACAGTGAGGAGGTGCCTGGTGAACTCACTGTGGTGGATGTTAAATATGTGTTTATTGTGTGTTTTGTTTTTTTATACGTTATGACTGCAAGGTAACGAAATTTCGTTCAGACCAAAAGGTCTGAATGACAATAAAGGATACTTTACTTACTTTACTTTACTCTACTTTACTTTATCTGCCACTTCTCTGCCCACTCTCTCAATCTGCTCAAGTCCTTCTGCAGAGTTCTTGCTTTCTGTACACTACTTGCCCTTCCACCTATTTTTGTAACATTCGCAAACTTTGCCACAAAGCCTTCAATCCTCCCGTCCAAATAATTAAGATACAATTCAACATTAGCGGCCCCAGCACCAATCCTTGCGGAACTCCACTAGTCACTGGCAGCCAACCAGAGAAAAAAACCTTTATTGCCACTCTTTGTCTTCTGCCATCCAGCCAATCTGCTATCCATGACTGTATCTGCCCTTTGGGCTCTCATCCTCCTCAGCAGCCTAACATGTGGCACCTTTTAAGATGCTTTCTGAAAATCTAAGTAAACAACATCTACTGACTATCTGTCCTCCTATTTACCCCCAGAAAATTTGTCAAGCAAGATCTCCCCTTCACAAAGCCATGCGGACTTCGGCCTATTTTATCGTGAACTTATAAGTACTCCGCAACTGCATCCTTTATAACCAACCCCTGGTCAGGCTAACCGGCATTTAGTTCCCACTATTCGGCCTTGCTCCCTTTTTGAACAGTGGGGTAATATTGGCAATTTTCCAATCATCTGGAACCACTCCTGACTCTAGTAATTCATGAAATATCACTATCAATGCCTCCGCAATCTCTAATGCCACCTCTTTCAGAACCGGAGGTTGCAGCCCATCCGGCCCAGGTGACATCTACCTTCAACCCTTTTGGCTTACCAAGCACCTTCTCCCTGGTAATACTCTACCTTCCACTCCCTGACTCTCTTGAATTTCAGGCATGTTACTGGTGCCTTCCACTGTGATGCAAAGAAGATATTCAACTCCTCTGCCATTTCTTTATTCCCCATTATTACTCTCCTGCATCATTCTCCAGCAGTCCAAAGTCCACTCTTGCCTCTTTCTCGCTCGTTATATAACTGAAGAAATTCTTGCCATCCTCTTTTATATTATTGTCTAGCTTATCTTCATATTTCATCTTTTAAATTCCCCATATTTTCATTTTAGTTACCCTGTTGTTCTTTAGTTTAATCCTCTGCATATAGAATGTTCAAAACTTTATATTGTAGCTACACTTCTTTCTCCGAGGTCCAGAAATTCCCACCATTGCTGTTTCCACCATCATCCCTGCTAAGTCAACTTTGCCAGCTCCTCCCTCATGCCTCTGTGTCCATGTGCAGATTAGGTTGTCATGATTATCACATGCATGCAAGGCCTATGACAGTTTTGCCATTGTGGAGTAAGATTTCTGTGTGAAGGTAGGACAGTCTGAGGTTTAGGTTTATTATTGACAAATGTACAGAGGTCCAGTGAAAAGATCATGTGATAGAATTAGGCCATTCGGCCCATCAAGTCTACTCTACCATCTAATCATGGCTGATCTATCGCTCCCTCCTAACCTCATTCTCCTGCCTTCTCTCCAAAACCTCTGACACACATACTAATCAAGAATCTATCTATCTCTGCCTTAAATATATCCATTGACTTGGCCTCCATAGCCTTCTGTGGCAAATAATTCCACAGATTCACTACTCTCTGACTAAAGAAATTTGTCCTCATCTCCTTCCTAAAAGAACGTCCTTTAATTCTGAAGCTATGCATCTTGTTCTAGACTCTCCCACTAGTGGAAACATCCTCTCCACATGCACTCTATCCAAGCCTTTCACTATTCTGTTTTTTCAATGAGGTCCCCCTCTCAAACTTCAGTGAGTACAGGCCCAGTGCTGTCAAACGGTGTTTTGCATGCTATCCAAACATAAGACCATAAGACATAGGAGCAGACGCTATACCATGCATAGATACAATCAATTCAAACTCAAGTAAAACAGATAGACCAAAGGGGAAGATACAGAGTGCAGAATATAATTCTCAGCATCAGTTCCATGGACATTATTCCCAGTCTTCACTGGGCTTATGCAGCAAGTGTTCCAACCATTTTTGTTGGGCATAGGTTGAAAGGTGAAGAGAAGGACAATTTTATAATTTTGGATATGTAAAATGTTTTGTGTTGTTTAAAAAAAAGAAAATCTCCTTACTACTGTTTGTTAAAGTTATATATATTATTCAAATTAAAAACAAGTACAACCTAACCAGGTTCACCTTATCTAACAGAACAAATACAATAATTTAGTGAACATTAATACTGGATAAACAATTAGAGCAAATTGGAAATAAAATGTAGAAATTCATTTATTGAATGTAACCACAAACTATCGTCTTACTTTGAAATGCATTCCTGCGATTCACATGTGTTCTTGAGCTTGTGGTGTACAACAGCACTAACCGCCAAAGGACCTGCATCACCACAAAGAAAGGTGACTCTTCGACCATTCAGATTACGTAGAGTTCTCTTCACATAATGCAGAGCCCGCTGGAGATATGCCATGTCCTGGGTTGCACGGAAACATTGTAGATAAAGAAGAGCAATCCCTAGTATCAGAAAAGGAATACATTAGCTTTCTAATTAAATTGAAACCACCTATAATTTATAGAAATGGCATACTGATGTTTTAACCACTCAATCTTCTGAAATACATTCACTTTTGTAATCAGCAACTTAGACAACATACTCACCAACAATTTTCAAATTTAATCATGAAAATTTGAACAACGGATGAATATGAAACAGCGGCATTATGTCTTCTGACAAAAAACATTCTATTCAAAATAGAAGACACTTGGCGTTCTTCCAACCTGATATTTCTTGTCACTTAAATTTTATTGACAGATTTTAAATAATGTGTACCTTCAAAATAGAAATGTCACAGAGGTGATGACTATAGTTTGTAATCAAGTCAAATAGATCTGGTATTAACTAGGAAACCAAACACACAATAGAGACACAATAGACTGCACAAAGGGTGCCACATAAAGGAAGAGGAGGAAATGCAATGCTAAGAGGATGGAAGGGGACTGAGATGGGGAAATAGGGGGAATGAAAAGGAAATTCAGGACTGGGAGATGAGATAATGGAAGAGGGAAAAAGGTGCAAGATGACTTTACTGGTGGGAGAAATTTGAGTGCACAATTGTTTAAAATGAGAGAATTCAATGTTCATACCATTTAAAGTAAAATATTCCTCTACTTTAAAATTCTTCTATTACACAATGTATTTTATTCTCTGTAAACATGTTAAAAACTGTACAGACACAGTCTGGTATTCAAAGTCAGCTTTAATCATCAATCATGGTGGTGCAGTACAATACGTTTTTAGTTCATCTCTACCACCGGTGCAACTACGTAATATGGGAAGTGAGTGTTGACATAAAGTGTACAGTAAGGTGGAGTTAATGTTAATGCATTACTCTGATTGGTTCACATGCAATAACCAATCTACATCCTTCCCCGTGGAGAACAGAGTTATTCACCAGTTGTTAAACACGGGGCACCGGGAATGACTAGAGGCCTCGGGATGAGGGAACCGAATGACGCGGGGAAAACATGCGTGGGTCAGGGGGTCTGGACGGGCAACAGCGGCGGTGCGTAAGGACTGGGAGGAGATGGTTGCGGTTCGTTCACGGGCAGCAGATGTTGACGGCTGCGCCGGCACAGAACACCATCGACGTTGACAAGGTAGGAACGAGGTTCCTTGGCTAGCCCCTCAACGAAACCCAGTCGGGTATGTCCAACTGCAGTCTGCAGGCGAACCACTTGACCTTGCAGTAACGGTTTGTGTGGTTTGCTAGACTTGTCATAGGAGCGCTTCTTGACATCATGTTTCTCCTGGATGAGCTTCTGGACCGCATTTGAGCACCTGTGGCTTCAGCAGTTGTTAGGCGACGGGAAGCTGGGGCTGCGTCGTGCGAGACATCAGTCACTGGGCGGGAGAGCCCAGAATACCATCCCTGGAAATGTTTCTCAAGTTTAACAGATCCAGGTAGACGTCGGAATTGACAAGATGCGAACGTTCCATTAACTGTTTCGCTCTCCTGACAGCACGAGGCCATTGGATTGAGGGTATTCGGGGATGCTGGTAACAAGCTGAAAGTTCCAAAGTCTGGCCAAGTTTTCAAATGCCTGGCTGGTGAACTGTCTCCCGTTGGTCAGTTTGCAGTCAAACCGATACGCCATGTACAGATAAGTGTCTCTGAAGCTTTTGTATAACCATCTCAGAAATATCCGCAGCGATGGATGACCAAGGTAGCTCTGGAGCGAGTTGTTGCATGAGAGGCTGTTTCTGTTGGCGGGGAGCCAGACTGTTGCAAATGGGACAGGATGGCGTTTTTTCACATTTGTATTTGGTCAATCGTGGCCAGTGAAACATGCTTTGGGCACGGGCAAGCGTAGCCTCAGTACCAGGGAGGCCGCTGTGGACTTATTTGTAGTATTCATCGTGTAGGGATGAGGGAATCACAACTTTGTGACCCTTGACACTGATCCCGTCTTGTATCACTAGTTCATCGCGAACAAAGAAGAATGGCTGTGTATCCAGTGGATTGTTGGATTGTTTTACAGGCCAACCACTCTTGATAATGGGGGAGAGCAGCTGTAGCGTTCTGTCAGCTGCTGTGTGTTCCTCCAGGCGAAGCAGCCGTTCCATAGGAATGAAGTCGACTTTAAGTACAGCAAGCTCGTCACACTCGAAGGGATGTTGTTCGCAGGAAGCCCGTGGCGCTCGAGAGAGAGAGTTGGCAATGAGCACATCTTTGCCCTTTTTGTAAACAATATGGAAATCAAAACGCTGGAGCTGCATCATCATGCCCTGCAAACGTGCAGGTGCTGTGTGAATAGGTTTGTTCAGGATGGTGACCAGGGCTGGTGGTCAGTTTCAATTGTAATAGTTTTTTCAAAGATAAAGTCTCTAAATTTGGAACATGCAAAAACGACAGCTAGCAGCTCCTTCTCAATTTGGGCATAGTGCTGCTCAGTCTCTGTCATGGTGCGAGAGACGTATTATACGGGTTACACGTTGCCGTCAGTTGATGTTTGCAGGCAGGCTGCGCTAAACCGTACTGCGAGGCATCAAACTTGATAGTGACTGGCAGCTTGAGGTCAAAATACGTCAAGATCGGGGTGCTGGCTAGCTGAAGTTTTAAAGAGTCGAACACTTGCTGGTGTTGCTGGTACCAGGTCCAGGCAGTATCCTTGTGAGTGAGCTGTCTCAGTGGCGAGATACATTCGCTGAGGTTGGGTATGAACTTGCCCAGATAGTTAACCATACCCAGGAAACGCTGAAGGCTGTGGGTGTCATTGGGAGCAGGCATTTCACTGATGGCTGCAGTCTTCTTAGGGTCCAGTTTTAACCCTTCGCTGGTGAACATGTGTCTGACATAGGTAACCTCCAAGACACGAAACTTGCACTTCATGGGGTTGAACTTTAACCATATAACAATTACAGCACGGAGACAGGCCCTCTCGGCCCTTCCAGTCTGTGCCGACCATTTGTTTTCCCCTAGTCCCATCTACCTGCACTCAGACCATACCCCTCCATTCCCTTCACGTTTAGGTTGATTTCTCGTGCCCTGTTCAGAATCATCTTTAAATTAGAATCGTGCTCCGCTAATTCATGGCCGTACACAAGAATGTCATCAACGATGATAGCACATGGGTAGCCTGCGAACAGCTGTTCCATAGCTCTTTAAAAGACTTCGCTGGCCGAGTTAATTCCAAATGGTATTCTGAGGAACTTGAATCTGCCAAATGGTGTGGTAAATGTAGTAAGGTTTGAGGACGCGTCATCTAGAGGTATCTGTCAAAACAAGCTTTGGGCATCTAGTACTGAGAACACTGTTGCACGACCAATATGAGTTGCCACGTCCTTGATGGTTCTCTTCGGGTAGTGTGGGTGTTTAATAGCTGTGTTCAGGTCTCTTGGGTTAATGCACACACGGAGCTCGTCTTTGTCCTTTTTTGTAATAACCATGGTGGAGACCCAGTTGGTGGGTTCACTTATTTCAGCCAGTACCCCCATGGACACCATGTGTCTCAATTCAGCTTGAATTCTGAGGGGCACGGACTCCTGTAACAACAGTGGGGTCAATAGTGATCTTGTAAGTCATCGGCAACTTGCCCAGTTTGTCGTCGAACAAATCCTGATAGAGGGACAGGAGTTGTTGTGTCAGTTCATCAGATAGGCATAGCTTGTGAACAGCGCGTCCGAAGGACATTAAAACCAGGTCGTGGCACGCATGGATTCCCAACAACGTCTCAGAGTTTGATTTCACAACATAGAAAATCAGGTTGTTTGTGGCATTGTCCACTACACACTTGAAATCAGCTTTTCCGAGAGGGTGCAGAACCTACCCCCCGTAGGCATGCAATGTAGAGGCATCCTTAATCAAGGTCTCATTATTTCTTATCTTATTGTAGACCTTCAGGGACATTACATTCACATGCGCCCCCATGTCCACTTGAGCAAGAACAGACTTGTTATTGATGTGCACAGTAACAGCAGGGTCCAAGGGCTTACCAGATGTTTGAAGGAGAGTGTGCACAGCAGAACTATCGCCTGAGATAATTGAATCATTTTCGTGGGCGGCTTCGAACTGTTCAAGGGAGTCGGAGACTTTTGGGTCTTGCTGTAGCAGGTGTAGATTAGACTTTGAATTCGCATTAGTTAGTGTTCCCACGAGAACGACAACATGCGGCAAAGCGATTCATTTTCTTACAGTAATTGCATGATTTGGCGTTTGCTGGACAAAACTGACCCCTATAATGGAAATAATTAGTTAGCACACCTCTGCGGTGGCTCATTCACAAATCTTTTAGTTGCAGCTGAGGCGTTTCGATTACTGAAACCGGTCAGATTCACATCATGTTTCTTAGCGTCATGCTGATCATACAGTGGGGCTACAACCTCCGACATACGGCAGGCGTGCACATCCTGTTCAAGAGTCAGGTCAGCATTTTGGAGTAGCTCTGTTCTGAGCTTCCGATCCAATATGCCGCTAACGATTTTGTCGCGTACTAACTCATTAGTTACCTCACCAAAGCGACATCTCGGGGCCATATACTTCAAATCACAAATGAAACGTTCCACAGGTTCATCGGGATGCTGTTGCCATGCAAAGAACTTTGCCCTCTTCAGAATGAAGTTAGACGGCAGGTTACACAGCTCACGTCTCAGCTGGGACCACCACCTGGCCATTCCCGTCAAGCACAGCTGGGGCAAAGTCGAAGATTTGCGCATGGATCATTGCCTCGGGTTCAGCCAGGTTGAGCAGGAGCGATGCCTTGACTTCATCAGAATCGTTGCGATGGACGATATTGATGTAGCGTTCATTGTCAATTTCAAAGAGCCTCCATCGCTCGGCTAAGTCTGTATCAAAGATGAGCTGGGTTGGTTTGCGGCACGAGTGAGCCATCGTAGTAAAAGAACAAAACTAATACAATGCAAATAAAACCCGGTAAACAGACGGAATGGGTAATTTCCAGATATTCTGACACCATGTAAACTTGTTAAGAACATGTAAATATGTAAAGAATTGTGCAGACACAGTCTGATGTTCAAAGTCAGCTTTAATCATGGTGGTGCAGTACAATACGTTGTTAGTTCATCTCTACCACCAGTACAACTACGTAATATGGGAAGTGAATGTTAATATAAAGTGTACAGTAAGGTGGAGTTAATGTTAATGCATTACTCTGATTGGTTCACATGCAATAAATAATCTACATTCCCTTTACCATTTTTGCATTTTCTTAAAATGCTACATAAATTCAGTGTTATTAAATTATGTGTCCCAACAGGCTTTGGCGACCCAAGAGAAAATGAAACAAAATCAAAACCTCAAAAGTAGCATAAAGCTCATAATCTACAAGGCACCATTGATCTCTGCCCTCATGTACTATTCAGATATAATCTGTAGCAGCTGTGGAGAGCTTCAAACATCACTCAAAAATCCTCAAAATTCCCTTGCAGAAGTGAACCAATGACAATATCTCCCCTGCCCACAGTTTCCAGTTACACTCAGCAGGTAGACAACATTTTGTTCACATGTCCAAATTCTCAGAATAGACACTGGCTCAAAATGTAGAAGAGCATAGAGAATCATGAGCTTCTTCGTCAGGAGTTTGCAGAAGTTCAGCAACAGCAATATATGGAGCAGACTACCTCACAGGGCTCTCACTTAACTTTTTTTCCCTGTTGCCAGCCGGGCAACCTTGACAGCTTTTTAGGTTGCCAAATTACAATTTAGGTGGTCATTTAAGACGGTTTGCATGACGTGTGCGATAATGTGCTCGGACGAAGTGCGTAGTTACCAGTTGGAATTATGCTCAATGAAGCATTCACATATTATGTTCAAGAAGGAACTGCAGATGCTGGAAAATCGAAGGTAGACAAAAGTGCTGGAGAAACTCAGCGGGTGCAGCAGCATCTATGGAGCGAAGGAAATAGGCAATGTTTCAGGCCGAAACCCATCAGACTGAAGAAGGGTTTTGGCCGGAAAATGCCTATTTCCTTCGCTCCATAGATGCTGCCGCATCCGCTGATTTTCTCCAGCTCTTTTGTCTATATTAATATATTATTTCTGCTTCAAATAACTCACAAACTAAATATATTCACCAATCAAGACATGATATATACCACAATGACATGCAGCAAAATTATAATACAATATCTCAACTCTTTTTACACATTGTAATGAATGCAATTTCTATTAGTTCTTTCCACTTCCAAACAAAAATGTGATTGGATTATTCAGCATATGATCAACCTGTGTCAATAAATCCTGGACCATGGTAACATATATACTTAAACATGCACACTACAGATTGCTGCAAGCATGTTATCTATAAAGGACCGAAAATTACCATGTCATGGCCATAGCATGGGTCGTTATTGCTATTGGCACAGAAACACTCTCGCTTCCCACATTATTTATCCATAACAAAATATATAGGTTGCAAGGAAATTTCTTTAGGCATTTTATGATAATAGCTGTTAAAACCGACTATACCCATCTGACAGGTTAAACATTACACTAACTGACAAGAGATGGCCAAAGGACATACGCAGCAAATGTTCTTTAGTATTATGTTTAAAGGTGTCAAAATAAATAATAACATTGGGAATTAAAACACATTTGATTGCATTCTGTTATCAAACATAGTTAATGTTCGCTCTGAAGACCATGAAGCACAATAGGGTCAGGGTGTGTGTAAAAACAGCGCGGGGTGGATAGATGGCGGGGGGTAGGGGGGGGGGGGGGGGGGGGGGGGGCGTTGAGAAGGCAATCGGTGCGCAATGGATGGATTGAGGCAGGTGAATTAGTACGTGTTGGTTGGAGTATGCAAAATTGTGAGGGGAGAGCACGGGGGATGTCAGTGGTGTTGAATGGGGGATCAGTACGGGATGGATGGGGTGGATCAGTACAGGATGAATGGGGGTAGACAAAAATGCTGGAGAAATTCAGCGGGTGAGGCAGCATCTATGGAGCTAAGGAAATAGGCAACGTTTCGGGTCGTGACCCTTCTTCAGACTGTTCCCCCCATTCTTCATTGAATGGGGGGGGGGTCAGTAGAGGATGGATGGGGGGGGGATCAGCACAGGATGAATGGGGGGGGATCAGTCAGGATGAATGGGGGTGGGGGTGCTAGGACCGTGTGGATCGGAGGGTCTGTGCAGGATGAATGGGAGATCACTACAGGATGAATGATGGGATCAGTATAGGGTGAATGGGGGATCAGTACAGGATGAATGAGGGGATTGTACAGGATGCATGAGGGGATCAGTACAGGATGCATGAGGGGATCAGTACAGGATGAATGGTGAATCAGTAAAAGATGAATGGAGAGATCACTACAAGATGGATGGGGGGATTGGTCCAGGGTAAATGGAGGGTGGGTCAGTACGGGATGAATGGGTGGATCAGTGCAGTACATTGGCGGGAGAAGTGCAGGATGGATGGGAAGGGGGGTCAGTACAGGATGAATTTGGGGGACCAGTGTGGGGATGGATGGGGATGGGGGGGTTAGATTGGGAGGGGAGCACAGGGGATGTCAGTGAGGACTGAATAGAGGAGGGAACGGGGATCAATGCGGGATGGAGAGGAGGGGTCCCAAATGGGGTGGAGGGGGCGTATAAGAGAGAGAGAAAGGGGGGGGTGGAAGGGGCAGAGGAGGTGGGGAGGAAGGAAGGTCAGTGCTCCTCGGACAACACCGCCCCGCTGTCTTGGCCGTCCCTGTCCAATGCCAAAGTGCCGCCGCCAAAGGGGGAGGCGGTTAGGATCTCGTCGCCACGGTACAGCTCAAAGATCCTATAGCTATAGGATCTTTGGTGCAGCTGCTTCAGCGGCAACAGCGTCCGCGACAGCGGCTCCACCGCCTCCTCCTCCCACAGCCCGCCCGGCGGAAGGAGGCCTCCCTCTCCCTCTCCCTCCCTCCGGCCTCGGTGTGCGAGAGGGGTTGTTTTGAAAGCGTCGTTAGCAGGTAGTGGCCGTTATCAGGGTGACAGTGGCCGCTGCCTGCAAATCAAAAGATACTGCTTCAAATCCACCAACGGCGCCTTCAAAATAACCCATCTTGCACGCTGAGGCCGAGAGGAGGGAGGGAGGGAGGGAGGGAGAGGGAGATCTCCTTCCGCCGGGCGGGGTGCGAGAGGAGGAGGCGGTGGACCGCTGTCGCGGCCGCTGTTGCCGCTGTTCGGGGCCCGTCATTCGCTCCGACCCTTCGTCACCCCGCTCCTAGTATCTTTGCCCCGCAATAGAGTCCCCGCCGACACGAAATGCCATGTTCCTATTCTCAGAGATGCTGCCTGACCCGCTGAGTTACTCCAGTTTTTTGTGTCTTTTGGTATAAACCAGTATTTGAGTGCCAAGCCAGGCAAAATGACTCGCCGTTCAGGTTGCCCGGCGGCACTTTGAGCGGTCATTGGCACCCGGGCAACCGCTAATTTCGAGCCCTGTCATACATTACTTAGTCATGTAATTTTGAGCCATGTCATACATTCAGCTGCCTAGCAAGCATTTCCTGTATTACTTGTAGTAGACTCTATTTCCCCCAAACTGACATAATCTTAGATTCCATAAAGTTATAGTAGAACCAAGTCATCTTTAATCCACAGGGGCTACTAAAGAAGTCATTACATAGATTATTAGTTGGAAAGGATTTGAAATTCCATTATCAGTTCTGGATGTAAACCTCAGAACTAAACATGAAGCCCTGGAACAATTCACTACAATATCAGGGATAGAAAGAAACATCTATATAAACTTTAATAATATTCCTGATGCTGCATGGGCATAAATGATCTTATGAAGGATATAAAATGTGACAGGTTTATCTAGCAGAAAAATAACCTCATATTTATGTGGTGCTTTTCCATATCTCCCCTACAATCTAAGGCTCAAGTACAATGTAAAATACGATGAACTACTCTTCTGAAGTACATGAACCTGCAGTCTCATCCGATGCAACACAAAAATACTATGATATAGTTCAAAGAACACGGGAATTTCCCCAATGGCCAAGTTTCTCTATTAACTTAATTGCCATGTTGCTATTAGTGGAACACTGTGGACAAAATATTTAATGAGCGTATTTCACATATTTAATGTGACGTAACTTCATATTCAATTCCGGATTGAATACAGGATTTTGTTACATTTGAGCTGTAATAATATTTCTTTAAATCCATATTTTTATCTAGTATAATAAAATTCTGATAATGTACTATCAAAATTGTTTGGAAATCCCAATGTTTCAGTATCTTGCTAATCAGTTGCCGATTCCTGCTCTCCATTTAATTCACTGGGGCCCTTATACGAGTGTCCCTTTAAACTCACTGGATTTCCTTTTAATTTAATGGAAAAAGACATTTACTGCACAACATCTAATAAAAGTGCAAATTAGAAATGTGTTGGAATGATTTGAAATAACATCTAATAGTCCAGAAAATCTGCTAGAACAGCACCAATGTTCCAAGCATGCCAGATGAATGGAGTTATAATGAAGTATAAAATAGAACAATAATTGTTGTATAGATGGATCAGAGTCTGTATCTACTGATCTGGAATCACGAGTACCAATCTCATAATGGTAGCTAGAAAATGTTAAATTGAATACTTGAACTATAAATTGCTATCAAACCCATGTCATTTAGGGAGGAAAATCTGCAGAACTCCTTTTAGTAATCAAAATATCTTTTAGCTTTTATTTGAAATGGCCCAGCAAGCAATTCAAGGGAAATTAGGGTTGAACAATAAATTTGGAACTCGACAGAAATGCCTACATCCTGTTAACAAATGAAAAGTACATGCACAATGATGCATCTGCAAACTAACAAATTCATCTTTGACAGAGAAGGTTAAAGAAGTTACAGATATGCACGTTTTTTCAGAGATCAAGGGTGGGGCGTGAAATGGTTAACCCCAGATCAGGCATAGTTACTAAAACTGTTGTTAAATTTATAGGGAACAATTAATGCATGCTTAATTTTGATTGAGAGATTCATCACTTTCAAATGAAAGAAGATACATACCATCCTCCAAAAACATGGAAAGGCACCAAGTCATCTGTCCAGTTAACAAAAGGAAAGGTCAAAGATGATCCCCAAGAGACGACCACATGCAATAAGTGTAAGTTGTTGAGTCACCCAAGATCAATTTTGAACTTTGATTTCTGTTGTAAATAATCACAACAGTTGAAGTGACAACTGAACGTTACAAGTTCAATTGCTTTGGATTACTCAAGCTTTTACTTTATTTGCCCCTCCCCCATATTCAATATTTAAATACCAGCAACTATGAATTTGCAACAATAACCAATTGTTAGTTATAAAAGATATTAAGTCTGATAATGGGATAAGCAATTTAATTGTAACACAATGCTTGACTATTATTGCAAATTACAATTTGGTGACTAAACTTCAGCTCTGCTGTTCACTCTACTGTTGAAACTGGATGTCAAACTGACAACTTATTTCTTGAAATCTTAGAATTAAGGGTTATAATGGATAAAGGGGAGTATAAAAACCCTAAAATTGACAATGTCTAAAGCAACGGAATGTTCACCTGTCCAGCCGGTGTAAGCACAACAGTCATGAGGATCTGCAGTCTTCAGACCTTCTTCCATCTGTATCAGGAGGTCTTTGATTTTAGATTGTATTCGTTTTATGAAGGCAGGACAGATCTGCAACAAGACACAAAATTTCCAATATGACAAATCTCAGTTTAAAGAGTTTTGAAGATATTCCATTTATGAAAAACCATTAAGCATAAATGGAGTTTTAAAACATATTTGTCTTGATATGTGCCAAAGAGCAAAACTGCAAATATAAAAAGGGGAAGCTGAAAGAAACTTGATTCAAACATTTGATAACTGTTGGCAGCTGCAGAGATGGCTACTTTGGTTTACACATAAGAATATTTAAAATTATCTATCTATCTATCTATAAAACTGTGTGTGTGTGTGTGTGTGTGTGTGTGTGTGTGTGTGTGTTTCCTTTTTTTTCAGATAAGATATTTTCCATGGTCTGCCAAAACCACATGCTCAAACTCCGTTATATTTTCCAGTTCGCTAGCGATTTCGCTTTTACATTCACGGATTTACTCATTACATTTAGACATTTTTATGTACACATTTAATACAATATTACCCCCCCCCCCCCCCCCCCCCGCGCACACTCAACTCATTTTAAAATCGAAACGGGACCTCTCTCTTCATTTGGCAGCCCGGCTCCCCCTCCCTTCCCCCAACTACGCACACGCCTCCCGCAGCTGGACTCGCCCGCGCACTCCAAACGACCCTCCCCAACTATGCTCGCGCCGTGGCTCCCGCAGCTGGAATTTCCCGCGCGCCCGCCCGCTCAAAACCCCCCCGTTCTCAAAATGCTCTGCCGATCGGGAGGAGAGATAAGGCGTCAGTTCCGCTGAACTCACAGCTGGCGCAGCTTGCAAAGCCCCGCCCGCCTGTGCGCCCCTCCCGTCCTCTGCGCGCTCCAGAGAGTCACAAGCAGGATCTTTGGTCACAAGCCCACAGCTCCACTCTCATGCCGGCGTGCTCTGCTGATCGGGAGAAGAGATAAGGCGACGGGCGGTCGGGGTAAGGCCCGATCCTGGGGAGGTGAAGAGGGGGAGTCAGGAGATTGAGGGAGTGGGGAGTAGGGAGGGAGATGGGGCAATGGGGGAGGTGAGGAGGGACAGTGTGGGAATAGAGGGAGAGGAGTGGGGAATAGATCGACTGCCCCCGCCCCTCTCCCCCTCCCTCCCCACTCTTCCCCCATCTCCCCCTACCCCTCTCACCCTACCCCATCTCCCCCGCATGCCTCCCTATGCTTCCCCCTCGCTCCCCCTACCCCTCTCACCATCTCCCCTACCCCATCTCATCCTCCCTCCCTACTCTTCCCCCTCTCTCCCCTACCCATTCCCCTCCCCACCCTCCCTTCCCCCCCACATACCCTTTCCCTTCCACCACTCCCCCCTTCCCTTCCCCCCTCTCAGCTCCTCCCTCTCTCTCTCCCCCACCCTCCCTCCCCCCTCCCTCACCTCCACCCCTTCTCCTCTGTCTCTTGCGCTTGTCTCTGCCACTTTCTCTTTCTCTCCCCATTCTCTCTCTGCTCACACTCTCTACCCCCCTCTCTGTCCCCTCTCTCTCTCCCTCCCTTCCCCCTCCCTCATTCTCTCTCCCCCTCCCTCATTCTCTCTCCCCCTCCCTCATTCTCTCCCCCCCTCGCTCTCTCCCTCCCCCCCTCTCCCTCCCTCCACGTCTCTCTCCTCACCCCCTCTCTCCCCTCCTCTCCCCCCCCCCTCCCCTGCCCTCCCCTCCCCTTAACCTCATTCCCCCCCCACCCCTCCCCTACCCCACCCCCTTCCCTTACCCCCACATCTCCCATCCCTTCCCCCCACCTCTCCCCTCCCTTCCCCCACCATCTCACCCATTACCCCCTTCCCTTCCCCCTCTCAGACCCCCTCCTCCACCTCTCTCTTCCATCTCTCTCTCCTCTCCTCCCCCACCCTTCCTCTCCTCCTCCACCTCCTTCTCCTCCTCCACCCCCCCTCCTCCTCCACCCCCCCATCTCCCCCTGTCTCTTTCCCTTCTGTCTCTGCCTCTCTCACTGTCTCTCCCCATTCTCTCTCTGCCCTCACTCTCTACCCCCCCCCCCCCTCTCTAGACACGCCTGCGAGTTGGGGGCTATGCGTCAGTGGCTAGGGCGGTTATGGGGGTAAAAGGATCTAATTAATAATATTAATATATCAAGGGGGTAGTTAGTGTGGGGGTGGTTAGTGTGTGTGACGCCGCATGCCGCCCCCCCCCCCCCCCTCCACCGCAACCACACTTTGGGGGAACAGACCCAACGGGTCTGCACTTGGTCTAGTAATTTTTTAAATACAGTACGTACAATGGTTCATCTGAACCACAATGTTATTTGGTACTCACTTGTGGAAAAATGGAATTCTTGCAAAATTTTCAGAAGCAGAACATTAATTATACTTTTACCCCTACACCAAGGTTGTCAGTTGAAACAGTTGTCAGTTGGGCTTGTATACTCTGGAGTTCAGAAGGATGAGAGGGGATCTTATCGAAACATATAAATTTATTAAGGGTTCGGACACGCTAGAGCAGAGCTGCCAAGTTTTGTCAGAGCATTTCAGTATTCTAGTACTGTGCTGTATTTTGCTGAGGAAATCAGTATTTTTACGTGGTGCCATTTTGCTGAAAAAAAAAAAATTTTTAATGTGCGGACATACCCAAGTAAGAGTACAAAAAAACATCACTTGTTTATTGTGTATATGTACTACAGTTTATTGTCTATTATATGGCTCTCTCTCTCTCTCTCTCTCTCTCTCTCTCTCTCTCTCTCTCTCTCTCTCTCTCTCTCTCTCTCTCTCTCTCCCTCTCCCCCCCCCCCCATCCCTCCTCCCCCCCCCCCCTCCCTCCCCTTCCCTCCCTCCCTCCCTCCCTCCGTTGGCTGCAGCCATCGTCTGCTTCAGTAAGGGAAGCTGGTCCATGATTGGTCGCAACACCCCTCGGAGACTACGTCTGATTTGCCGTCGAGTCACCAGCGCATTATGTGATTGGACACAATGTCCTTGGAGACAGCGGCTGATTGGACGGGAGGGGACCGATTTGTTGATTGGACGGGAATTTTAAGGGAAGCTGGTCAGTGATTAGACGCAACCCCCTTAGAGACAGCGGTTGATTGGGCAAATAATCGAGCAACAAATATTGACAAATAGGAAAATAAAAAAAATCGGAATTCCGATTTAAATCGTAAGAAAATCATGCCTGATCTGCAGTTCCTTCCTATTGAAGAAGAACTCTGGCCCGAAAACATTCCCGATCCATTCCCTCCACAGATGCCGCCTAGCCCTCTGAGTTCCTCCAGCACTCTGTGTTTTTTATTTAACTCTGAAATCGAAGAAGACATAAAGCTGGAGTAACTCAGCGGGACGGGCAGCGACTCTGGAGAGAAGGAATGGGTGACGTCTCGGGTCGAGACCGGATAAGAACTAGATTCTCATCGGTGAGAGTACTTGTGATTGTCTGAAATCGAGAGAGGGAGAGAGAGCGAGGGATGGAGGGAGAGAGAGCTGGAGGGGAGAAGAGAAAAAAAAACATAAGAGAGGGAGGAAAGAGCGAAAGGAGCGAGAAAGAATGAGAGTCAGAGAGACCACAACCCAAGCACTGCGGCAGACCAATGCCCACAGAAACAATCATCCAGATCTAGAAACCCAAAACCCCAACAGATTTAATCTGTTACAATCCCCAGAGGTACAGCATGACCCCCACATTCCTGTATTTTCCAAGCAGCAAGATCCCAAGTCAACCCCACCCGGTTACCACCCCTCCATTGGCGAGTGGCATGGCAACAGGAAGTCGGGCCAATCCCGGTTGCTCCCACCTGCCCGTTGCACCTCGTTGTTACGATTATCTATGCTCGATTTTGCGTTGTTAATTACGGACTTTTAAAAAATCCATATTTAACAACGCAAAACTGTACATCCATATTCTTATCGTATTTCTGTACAAAATACGGAAAATTCACCGTACTACTGCAGCTCTGCTAGCAGCAGGAAACATGTTCCCGATGTTGTTAGAGTCCAGAACCAGGGGCCACAGTTTAAGAATAAGGGGTAAGACATTTAAACAGAGACGAGGAAAAGACTTTTTCTCTCACAAGAGTTTGTGTGTGGAATTCTCGCCTCAGAGGCGGTGGAGGGGGGTTCTCTGGATATACTTTCAAAGAGAGTGCTAGAAAGGGCTTCTTAAAGATAGCGGAGTCAGGGGATATGGGAAAGACATGGGGGAATGGGGTACTATTGGGGATGATCAGCCATGATCTCATTGAAATGGCAGTGCTGCTCGAAGGCAAAAATGGCCCACGTCCTGCACCTATTGTCTATAAAACTGCAATCTAGATTACTATATAGCACATGGTCCAAATTAACATTTCAATGTTGGCCTTGTGGAAAATAAGTAAACGTAATTGAAGGTGTTTGTTTGCACATTGACAGACTCCCACTATCTCATTGGGAGTATGCAAGGTCCCATGGATGCTACCAACCGGGAGACATAGTAGTCGCATCCCAATGTAATGACTAACAGTTATACCTCAACCTGGAATTACACTAGCAGACTATCCAATAAATAATTGTTTCTACTGCTTCTCGGACAATGCTGTGCACAAACTAAATTATGCTGAACCTTGAAATTGTGCACTCAAAAGGATGGTCAAAGAATGTCAGGGTAAAATATTTTTGTGAAAATGAACTCTCTAGAATCAGAGGTACATGCTCAAGGCAAGGAAAATCAAATATCAATAGAAACAGAATTTCATTAGTAAATTATACTGAATACATGGAAGAAGATACTTAACTTCATTGAATCCAAAAGATTGGATAAAATATTAGTAAGCCCACTAGGTTCTTAAACCTTGAGTGGCTTCTTGGGTCATCATAGAGGTAAAGATATTTTAATCAGATAATGTAAAAAAAAAATTTTTTACTAGTGCATCAAGATTGATCCATCTTCTGGATCATTATACCAGAAACCATTTTCCATTACATGTGGCAATTTACTAAAATATTTCTTATATAGTAAAATGTGCAGTACTACAGTATATCTGTTGTCTTCACCCGTTTGTTCCTCTTCACTCAACGACATACAGAATGTAGAACTCAAAACTCCAGTGGTACAGAAAAGGCATTTTATGCTCATAAATTAAGATTATATATTCAGAGCTCAAAATTAAAAATAAAATCACTGGGCAAATGTACAGATATAACTGGTTGAAAGTCCAAGATTGAAAATTGATGTTTTCCAATTGAAATTATGATCAGAATACGTAAAACCCGTACACGCTACGAATTCATTGCAATAGCACGCCCGAGTTTTGCCCTGATCGAACTCGGTAGATAGGTAAAATGGCCAGCATCTCGTCAGTACTCGGGGCATCTCGTGGACATTTTTCATCATGTTGAAAAATCTTTACAAGTCTTCCCGTGCTTACCTGCCGTTAGCGAGTCTTCCCGAGTACCTGCCGTTAGCGCAAAAGACGCCCTGACTCCGACATACCGGCCACATTCACTCATCATACATTCGTGTACTTTATACCACGAGTTTGATTTTTTTTAAACTCGGGAGAGGCTCTTTGGAATGAACTCGCAGCCGTAAGAATAGGAGCTATTAAAAATTGTGAATTTGAGCCAGGATCCAATTATTCAAATAAAACGATCGCGAATGCCATAGTTCTGGAGATAAACTCAGGCGGTCAGGCAGCATTTTCTTAATGGCTAAGTGCCGTTTTGGGTCAGGACCTTTCTTCAGACGAAATAAGGAATAAGGGTGGGTTGGGGCGGCGAAGGTGAGTGTGTGACAGAGCTGGAGGGAAGAAAGGCCCAGGACAAATCAGGATAAGCAACAAATTACCTTGAGCAGGGTGATGCTCTGGTTGGCCAATTGTTGGTGAGGAAAGGTGTGATCTCAAGAGGGATACATTGTGCCAAGCTATGGAACTGGTTAAACAGCTCTATGCGGAGATGGGGGCAAAGGGGGAGGGGTTGTAAGCTACCCAAGCTAAATACGGGGTACTGTTCCTCCAATTTGTGTGTGGCATCACTCAAGCAATGGAGGCCCATGACGGAAAGGTCAGTATGGGAATGGGAATTGAAATGGTTAGCAACCAGGAGATGCCATAGCCTTCGGCAGACTGAGCACAAGTGTTCGTGAAACCGTCGCCGCGTCTTAATTTGGTCTCACCAATATACAGGAGCCCACTTAGGGAACACCAGATGCAGTAGATGAGGTTGGGGAAGATACATGTGAACCTGTCTCATCTGAAAAGACTGTTGGGATTCCTGGATGGAGTCGAGGGAGGAGGTACAAGGACTTGGTTTTTGCAACCTCCTACCGGTTCAGGGAGAGTACGCTCGAGGAAGGTCGTGGGTTTTGGGTGGAAGGGATCACCTCCGCGCAGCACCGCAGGGAAAGTATCTGGGGAGCGTGGTTTGAGAGTGGGAAGGGATAATGTCCCTTGTACTTCCTCCTCCATCTGGACTCCATCCAGGGTCCCTGGACAGTCCATTCTGTGAGGCAGCGCATTTTACATGTACCTCCTCTAACTGCATCTAGTGTTCCCCATGTGGGCTCCTGTATGTTGGCTAGACCAAACGGAAACTTCGGCGACCGATTGCTGACTTCTCTTTTAACACCCCCTCCCATTCCGAATCGACCTTTCTGTCACCTGGGCCTACCTCATGGCCAGAGTGAGTTCGCACCGAGCAAATGAGGAGCAGCACCTCACGTATGAAAACATTGACTTCTTGACTTCGCCAATTTCAGGTAGTCCTTGCGTTCTCTCGTTCTTTCCTCTCCCCTTCTCAGCTCTCCCACAGCCCACTGTCTCCGCCTTTTCCTTTCTTCTTCCCAAACCCCCACATCAGTCTGAAGAAGTGTCTCGACCCGGAACATAATAATAATAATAATAATATATTTTATTGTCATTGCACGAGGTACAACAGGATTGCGGTATGCAGCTTCATCCGATGTAATGAACTTCATTTACGCTAAACAATTTAGACACCTAAAAGAAAAAAAAAAAATACACCTATTCCTTCGCTCCATAAACCCACTGAGTTTCTCCAGCATTTTTGTCTACCTTCGTATTAAGCCAGGGTAGGTGGGCACGACATCTGACATTTTAGTGGTCAAAAACATGTTGCTGCTGTTCATGCCATATCCAGACAGTGTCCTTTGGAGTAAATGCTGATAAGGAAGCCGAGATCTTGCTGAATTTGAGAACAAACTTTCCCAGGTAATTAACCATGCCCAGAAATCTCTGCAGGCCTGTAACATCAGTGGGTGTGGACATTTCTCTAACAGCCACAGTCTTAGAAGGATCTGCCCTGAGACCATCAGCCGTGAAAATATGTCCCACGTAGCTCACCTGGTTAACACATAATTTATTATGGGGAACAAGGAAATGGCAGATGAACAGGTACTTTGGATCTGTCTTCACTAAGGAGAACACAAACAATCTTCCTGATGTACTAATGGCCAGGGGATCTGGATTGATGGAGGAACTGAAGGAAATCTACATTAGGCAGGAATGGTGTTGGGTCTAGACTGGATGCGAACTGAGCTGATAAATCCCCACGGCCCTTGTACTGGATCTGCATCCCAGGATACTAGGAAGTGGCTCAACGAAATAGTGGACGCAATGTGATCATTTTCCAATGTTTATAGATTCCAGGTCAGTTCCTGTGGATTGGAGGGTAGCTAATGTTATCCCACTTGTTAAGAAAGCGGGAGAGAGAAAACAGGGAATTATAGAGACCCAGTTAGCCTACATCCGTAGTGGGGGAAGACTCTAACTGAGCGATTCAACTCGATTCACACAATAGCGCGCAATCGACACATACTGCAGCGACATCTTGCGCGCGTTTGTATTCGACGATCTCTCTCACGACAGAACAGAGCGATCGGATCCCGAACTTCACCAAGAATATTAATCGAGAAACAGGTAAAAACACATCCATGTACTTTAATTTAAATCTTTGCAGCAAATATTTTGATGAAGAGCACCGTCAATCTCTAGAGTAAAAACAGAAGACACAGAGCACCCAGCTCTAGGGAATTCCGCTAATGAGAGAAACACCCTCGAACCTTTGCCCAGAAAAGCATTGAATAATGTTCCCACATGGGGAGATTAGTAGAGCAAAATAGGGCACATGGTATTAGGGGTAGAGTGCGGACATGGATAAAAATGTTTGGCAGACAGGAAATGGACTACAAGTCGGGATTAACGTGGCCTTTCAGACAGGCAGGCCAGTGACTAGCGGGGTACCGCAGACGTATGTTTTTTTCCCCTTTATATTTAATACAGTCCCACAGACATTCATCCTCTCCGGCACCCTCCCGAGGCCGCGAGCGCACTAGGTGCGTACGCCATGCCTAGCGGCCTGCAATGGCGGAGCTATGATCAGCGCCGCGAGTAAAACGTCGAGCGGCGAACAGTGCCGAGTTCTATGTTGCTACCGCATTCCGGCACAAAGCCGACCGAGCATGCCGTGCAGCTATTGTGTCCGGGGGCTTCACTGTCGGGATTATTGAGGTTATCAATAGGCCAGGAAACGAGTGAGTGGAGAGTGAGTATTTGAGCAAAATGGCATATGGTCCGTAGGTACGCCCTCATGTTCGTGGAAGCACCCATAATAGAGGCCAGTGCTCCGGTGGCCTCCTCGAAGGGGAACAGGATCTATGTGAACACCGTGATTTGATGCCTTTCCTGCCATTTGGGCGGCGATCCATGTGTACACGTGTTAGATGTGGCCCGCCACCCATCCGCTCCCAGACATGCGTCCGCGCCCCTATGAGAAAACAAGGTTACGGACCCCTGCATTAGAGGCAGGAAACCATGTTCCTTGATATTGCGGGAGAAAGGCCAACCAGGAGCCAAGTTTAACAATTATAATTTTAATTTGTATAAAGGGTATGCCATTTAGAATGGAGAGAGGAAAACACTTTTCACACAAAGTTGTGAGTGTTGTTGTGGAATTCTGAAGTGCGGTGTGAGGCCGAATTTTTCTCTGGATAATTTCAAGTTGAGAGATAGATAGGGCCTCTTAAGATAGCGGTCGATGTCTCAAGACCTGTGCAGACCAACAGGCGGGAGTTTTTACGGACATTTTCAACCTCTCACTTCTGAGGTCTGAGGTTCCCACCTGCTTTAAGAGGGCATCAATAATACCGGTGCCTAAGAAAAGTAAGGTGAATGCCTCAATGACTATCGACCAGTGGCACTAACGTCTATGGTGATTAAGTGCTTTGGGAGGTTGGTTATGGCGCGCATCAACTCCTACCTTGACCCACTACAGTTCGCATACCACTACAACAGGTCAAGGGAGGATGCAAATTCACTAGCTCTCCACTCCGCATTGGACCACTTGGACAATAAAAACACTTACGTCATGCTGTTGTTTATAGACTACAACTTGGCATTTAATACCATCATCCCCGTATTTTTTTTTCTCTTCCCCTGTTATGTACTATGTTTACAGATTCACATCTGTTGTGTTGCAGCAAGTAAGAATTTCATTGTCCCATCTAGGACATCTTTGTACTTATAAAACTGATCTTGGATGTGTGTGTATTTGTGTGTGTGCACGCGTTTTACATATTCCAATAGAGATTTACGCCATGATGTCAAAAATCGCCTTATCTGAAAATTTCATGCATTATTTCTCGAGTTATTTATGAAAATGTTCAAAAATTTCAAATAACTTGGAAAATAAACGAGATGATCTCGCTGATGACATCACAATGGCTCTGCTCAAGGCCTGCTGTGTTATGTTCCACGCGCACCGAGTGACGTCACCCCCCTCACCACCCCAGTTCTTCAAAAGACACAGAAAGAACGAGCAAGTGGGCTCTATACTAAGCTCCTGAGCGCTCCCGAGGTCACGAGCACTCACGAGCTTTCCGGCTTGCTTACTTTGATGAACAAGGCTTAATGCTGACTTCCACATCTTGAATTCAAAAACGTTGCATTTTTTTGTTCTTTAAAGTCTTTCTAGTGTCTCACATAACAGTACTAATTCTTAAAGATAACATTTCATAGACAGAGCTTTTTTAAATTGTTATATATTTCTAACAGTTTTTATGGGGGGGGCCCCGTTTGTGTTGCTGCCCGTTTTTTTTTTGGTACTAATTTCTGTATACAATTTGTAAGTTTGGGGTTATTTACTCCTAGACGTTTTTGACAGATGTTTGACAACTTGGCGCCAATCAAAAGTTCGCAGTTAATTTGGAAAGACTAACAGATAACCCACCCCCCCTCACCTCCCCCCTCTTCTTCTCCTCTCCCCTCTCCCCTTCCCCCCTTTGTTGCCCTCAGCCTCTTCTTCCCTCCTCTCTGCCCCTCGCTCTCTCCCTCTGCCCCTCTCTCTCCCTCTGCCCCTCTTTTCCCCTCTCTCTGCCCCTCTCTCTCTGTTCCTCTCTCTCTGCCCATCCCTCTCACACTCTCTTTTTTCCTCTCTCCCTCTGCCCCTTTCTGCCTCTGCCTCTCTTTTTTTACTCTCTCCCTCTGCCTCGCTCTCTGCCTCTCTCTCCGCCTAGGGCGGGGATGGGGTAAAAGGAGCAAATTAATATTAATATAATATCAAGGGGGGTGGGGGGTGTGTGTGTGCGCGTGTGCGTGTGTGACACCGCTGGCCACGCCACCCCTCCCACCCACAACCGCGCATTGAGGGGATGGGACCCAACGAGTCCCACTTAGTCTGGTATGACAATAAAACTCTCTTGACTCTCCCGAGTCAGGGGATATGGGGAGAAGGGGAGTGTTGTTTGGCGGTAAGGCAGGACGGGGTACTGTGGATGATCAGCCATGATCACATTGAATGGCAGTGCTGGCTCAAAGGGCCGAATGGCCTACTCCTGCACCTATTGTCTATTGACATTTTTGTGGATTCAGTTTTAAGTTCACTTCTCTGGCACACTTGTGTACCTTCTTCAAGTTGGCATCAAATGTATCCGTCAAACAGTTACTCCATGGAGAGCTGAAACACTTCATTGGCAGAACTGATACCAAATCTGTAGCGGCCAAAAGCAGTGCTGGAGGAGGTACGCATAGAAGATGATTGATCCAGGAGAATCTGTTAGAAGGAGCTCTTGGCGCCTAATACAGAAAATACTGTTGGCTTGCCCATGTGGGCAGCTACCTCCTCCACAGTACGCATGGGGTGATGGGGCCTTTTGAGTGCGGTGTTCAGGTCCCTCGGATTAATACATATACAAATCTTTTGTTTATTCTTCTTTGTAGCAGCCACCATCGAGGACATCCAGTCCGTGGGTTCTGAAACAGACCTGATGACTCCCAAGCCACCAACCTGTCCAGTTTGGCTTTGACCGGGTCTCTCGTGGCAATAGGTACACGCTGAGCAGGATGAACCACAGGTCGCACCTCCAGGTCTAAAGACACAGAGTAAGTTATTGATAGCTTGCCTAGTATCATGAAAAGATCGTGGTAATCCATGAGAATATGCTGTGTAGAATCCGGAACTGGAATTAGTTGATGTACATCCTTGCTGAAGGTAACCAGTCCCATATATTTTCAGGGATCATAACCTATAAGTGGAATAACATTGGGGTCGACGACACAGAATCGCAACCTGTATTGTTGATCCCCTAGGTGGCACTGCAGCTTCACAATACTGACCTTATTGACCTTGCTTCCCCCATATGCAAGAACAGTTTTAATAGCTGCCTTCCTCAGACGATTAAGCTGTTCCCGAGACAAAACATTTTGCTCCAGTGTCGATTTTAATCCCAATCACTTTATTGTTTACTGTTACAGTGGCCATTGGCTCACTTTTTTACACATTTTGTGTGATAATAGAATGCACCTGCAGAACGATTCAATGAACCTTTGGCCTCTCGTCCATGCTACTATTGGACAAATCTGACGGGCTCAGCCTGCAACAAATTTATGGGCTGCTTTGTCTGCTCTCTCTTAGGTCGGGATCTGCAACATCTCCAGAAATGGTTTAGCCTCTTGCACTGATGGCAGACTTGACCAAAGGCAGGACACTTCTCTCTCTTAGCCAAGTGCGCACCACCAGTTATTACATTCTTGAATAAAACAAACCGCAGGATAATTAAACTTTCTCTGCCTGGGTTAACTGGGAGATAAGGCCTGAGCACTCCCAAGCTGACCTTGTAGTGCGATCTGCTGTTG